>NW_024121133.1:13848171-13958970 GCF_016745375.1 Pimephales promelas
GACAGAAAAGACTTTATGCTTTCTGCTCGCTCAGGCCTGGAGATGCAGATATGTGTCGATCGATGTAATGTGCATTATATGGATTGCAATAGCGAGACCCCTTGTCAAGTCGAGTCAGTTTTATTTAAATAGAGCTTTTCACAATAAATATTGTTCCAAAGCGGCTTTACGGAAAATAAAACCTTCATACCCCAATCCAAAGATGACTGTTTGTAAAAGCATTCTTGCATTAAAAATGGCTAGATGGAGTGCAAATGATTCAGACAGCAATGTAATAAGGATTCATTTACTAAGAGCTAGACTTTAACACTATTTTTGGCAGTAATAAATACTGTCAGGATTTTTCCAAAGATATACAGTGAAAAATGATGATGAAAAGGTATGGACACATATGCATTTGAGGGAGATTCCCTTTCAAACACCAAATTTGAGGCTTGTGGTCAGTTAACTAGTATGTGTGGTATTATTTAATGCTGAAAAATGATAACGTCTTCACCTATTTTGTGCTTGACATGTCTTTGTCTGTGTTCATTTGCGTGTTGTTAGTAGATCACCTGCAGGACTTTCCACTCCCATGGGATTGCAGTTGCACACTAATTTGTCCAGTAATTACAATGTCAACTGTGCCATCACTAAACGGCTTTAAATTAAAAGAATATTCATGGTATGGATTTATATTTTTATATATGTACATTCTGTATGTTGATTGACTGATTGATTGATTGATTGATTGATTGCACAAACAGTTAGTCATCATGTACTTGAATGCTTTATTGATATCACCTGAAGAGTGTAATATCTGATTAATTTGTTAAATATTAGTTGTTAATTTTGAAAGCCAATACTTTTATAGAAGATCATGCAGTGCTGTGATACTAAGATTTTATCAAGTCATAATACAGAAAATGTTTTGACAGAATCATATAGACTCACACAGACATCAAGAATCAGCGTATGAATCACTACAATGGTGATCAACTCTGAACTACTATAAAGTTACATAAAGGCTTTGTTGATTGTCACCATTGTCGAGATTCATATGTTGATTATTGATGTCATACTCCTTAAAAAACAGCTTAAACATTTTCTTTATAAGAGATAGTTTTCTTAAATTTCAGATTAGGAAAATATTATTTCAATATTCCAAGGTTCATGTGTAAAAGTACGACAATCATAGATGTTATCTAAAACTTAAGCATGCCTATTTATAATGTAATTTCAACAGATACACTCGGGTATTTCTCTGTCATATCAGTGAATCAGGTCACCATATGATGACCATAACATCACCAATAAATGACCAACATCAGCTGATATTTTCTCCTGCTTTCAATGCTATAACAAATGTATTTTGAATACATAGTTAAAGCAGCCAGAGAAAAATTAATAGTGCATAATAAAGGTTAATAAAGGTCAAGAACCCAACTAAAGCAAACACTGATCTCAATCATGGTGATATCAAATTTCTGTTAAAGTTTTTTGCACTTTATTTAAATGAACATATTTTACTTTAATTTAATGGTTTTTGTTTGGAAGCCATAGCTGCCAGTCATTTGACCCTTTTTTTCAATGAAGGTATTTTATCATAATAATGCAGGAAATAGCTGTGAAATGATTTATTAAAAATAGAATATTTTCCTTTAATTTTATGGTTTTTGTTTGGCAGCATTTGCTGCCAGTTACTTGACCTTTTTTATGATTTTTTTTTTTTACAACAAAGGTATTTGATCATAATAATGCAGGAAATACCTTTAAATAACAGTGTTTTCAGTTTATTTAATTTATGACGTTTTACTTTAATGTTACAGTTTTTTAGCTGTAATCATTTAACTGTTTTGTTACCATTTAATTACAGATTCTATTTGCAATTTTATATACAGTTTTATGTAATTTAAGAAAACAGAAAAATACTGTATGAAAAATACTATCAATTCCTGTAAAATAATATGAATGACTGGAATTTGTCTTTAATGTAACAATACCTAAAATATCAGCTGCATTTTTATTTTGTAGAATATTATTTGTAATTTTACAGTGTTTTGACTACAAATTAAAATGAAAGAAAATGGTCTTCAAAAAATCACAGTTATTTTCTGTGAAATTAGGATTTTTTTACAGTGATATGGTGATCATGGATGCATTCAGAGTAGCAGTTGCATGTCGAGGAGGAGAGACAAATGAGTGCTCTGAGGTCAGCTGTTGCTGCTATTTTCGGGATTCTGATTGGCTAACGTGGGCTTGAGCTTCTCGTTACACTTCTTGCTCTTGACAGCATATATACACACGGGTAAACAAACACTTTTCTGAAAACTAACAGTTGTGCGCAATGTTATTTTTGAAAACGGAGAGGGTGAAAATAGCCGGCAACATGTAAATGTACCCTGACTGACTAACTGACTATTGATTTGGTTGGTTGATTGTCTGGTTGGTTGATTGACAACAGCCAAATAAATACAAATAAAAATGGTGCAAACAAACTATTAGACAAACCTGTGTATATGGCCACCTTAGATATTGTGTAGATAGAACCTACAAATTTGGATTTGTAATATTTAAGGACAGAACGGAAATGAATATGATTTTCTCTGTTGATTGTTAGTTTTTCATATCTGTTTTGAAGAAGGCTTTACCCGAGAGCAACTTGCCACCAGAGTTTATTGAGCAATTGTTGTGTTGGTTCCTGTTGTTTTGGTGCAAAGGTTTGCGCCTGTGGCAAGTTCTCATTGATCTGTTTGAGTGCAGGGACACACATCATATCCTGGATTCCAGCTACTCTGGAGATTGTGCCTTTGTTATGTGTCAGCGCGTGTTGCCATAGCTCCTTTTTCCCCTCTGCTGCCAATGAGGAAGTTAATGGAAGTGTTGGTGGGCACGTCAGATTTATTGATGCTGTGGTCAGCTGGAATGCTCCGAAATGATACTGTTGTGTCTTTATTCGCTTTAGACTCCGTTAGCAGTCTTTCATTATTCAGGGCCATGCATTGATGGCTAGCTTTGTGGTTTGGTGGCCTACTATGAACACACTATTCCCTCAACTCACATTGTGGTGTTTACTAGTGTTATGAGTGAGGTTTTATGGCTCAGAGCTGATTTGTGTGCATTAGCTGAGCCAGAGCTTTATGGAAAATGTCCCTGCACTACTTTTTTTATGGGTCAGATTGTTTTTTTTTTGTTTTTTTTTTTTTTTTGCTAAGCCTGGGAGACATCATCATCACACATTGAATAAACAAATCATGTCCATAAAATATTTCCTCTTTTAGTACAGCTAAAGGCGGGCATACACTGTGCGATTTGTCTGTGCGATTTCAGCAAGGTACCTACTCACACTCAACGAGTAAATCGCATGCGATGCAAAGCCAAAGTTCAGGATTTATGTGCTCACACTGTACGGTCCGATCGTCGAGCTGCGACTTCACTACTCATTTTGCAAGATGTAAACAACACTGGTCCAGAAACACTTCCTGTTTCAGTTTGTAACTGTTTTCTTTATTTCACATGTAAAGAAAAAAATCTTAAAGATGTTTGTTTAACTTTTTGATTCAGTTTTATATGATCTGTTGGTTGTATTTTATCCCAACTTTTATGTAGTGTTAAAAAACTGAAACAGGAAGTGCTTTAGGACCAGTTTTGTTTACATCTTGCAAAATGGTCTATACGTGTAATATCTGCGATAACCCCCTGGATTGCGCCTATTTACGTACATGTATGTATCCAGGGATATTGTCAAAACAAGCTTCTGCTATCAGTATCAAGATGATTTAGCATTTTCAAGTTATGCATTTAATTACTATTAGTATTATTGTATTATCATAATTAGGGGAGGCCGATAGGCTAATTTTATTATTAAATTGATCCGCTATTATAATTAATTTGCCACGCAATATTTTCACAGCACATAACCAACGTGCTGTGAGGATAATAAAATATTACATAATCTTACTCTTCATTAAAAATTGTCTAAAACATTTAGGTTGATTCCAATGAATTATAGGCATATAAAATAACTATTAACAGTCTATAATATGTCCAAACATTGCCATAATTAATCATCAATGAAAACTAAAAACAGGTTTATTTCAAAAACATTGTTTGACAAATTAATAAAAGAGGTGTTACCTCGCAGGTGGCTTGGAAGACGGTGGGTAATATTATCCATTTTGCAACACGAACTGGAGGTAAGCAACAGTAATTTGTAGCTATTTTGAAGTACAGAACTTAAAGATCTCCCTCTTTTCGTTTTTATTTAAATTTTCTTTTCGCTGCAGATGAAATGGTTAAACTTCTGTTTTCGAGCAGGTGCTGTGAGGGGGAAAAAACACTGAGTTTAGGGCAATCGGTTCGTAGCTTTGCTTCAACTGTACGATATAGTCACGAGGAGCGACCAAAATTTCTGACATGCCAGAAATTCATCCGACCATCCGGTTGTCGATCGTGAGAGGTTAATCGCCTCTCGTTTCTCCCTGTACACTGCACGAACACTGCACGACAAACGACGCACGACAAAGCTGAAAATCGGTCCGACACGGAAAAGAGTCGCACGAGTCAGAATTCAGCTCAAAATCGGACGAAAATCGCACAGTGGATGCCCGCCTCAATGTGGAAGTATTTGATGCTCAAAGAAGCAGTGTTTATAGTAGAAGCGTACTGTATGTGAACAGTCTGCTCAGTATGGTTTGTTTATTCTGAGTGTGATTGTTATGTTCACTGAACAAATAGAGGAGAAAATGGTTTTAGTGAATGCCATTTATTCGCCAGGTTCTTATTGTACAGTATGTAGAAGCCTGTCAGATCTGTGACCAAACAAGTGATGGCTGTTGTCATGACGATGGTCCTTCATGTGATTAATGATTTCCAGTGGCGGATACTCCTCAACAGTGGTGAAGGTAGCAGAAAGAATACATAGAAACTATAGTTAGTTAATATTTAAATATTCAACAGCATTGAAGTAGTAGTATATGTAGGAATCTATTATTAATTAGTATTTAGTTAAATAAAAATAATTTGGTGATATTAATAATAATAATAATTTGTTGCAAACACAGGCACTAACTGTGCTTTGGTCCCTATTTCCTGTTTACATTTTTTTGTCTTGCTGTACATTTTATTATATATATATATATATATTTACTACTACTATGTGTAATTATAATTGCTACCACTACTACTACTATTGTTGTTGTTTTTGTTATTATTATAGTAGATTTCATTTCAATCTGATACATTTTGGAATATTCAACAATTTACCAAAGCAAGAAAAAATGATTTTGAGCATGCTGTCACATTTCATCCAAACAAACCTAATTTATCATTCTTAGCTCCTGCAGCGCAGCGCTCATCTCTCGCTAATGGTTTTCCTACCATTACAGATTGTAATAATCGTGAACACATTTTGATTTATGTTATTTTTTTCCCCCCTGAAAAGCATGAAAATGCAGCATTGGCTGATATGCCTCGATTAGGTTTGGAGATTGGGGAAGTTGTCCATTTACTGAGACCATTTAGATGTTATTAGGTCTCTTGTAAGGGAGTCTGGTCCTATAAAAATATAAAAGATCAGTTTCAGCTGTGGGATACTTGTGGGATGTTTTTTTTTTTTTTTTTAATAATGCTCTGTGGTGTTTGAGCACCCCGTGCATAATGAGGAGACATCTCTGCAATGATTGTGATGGATTCTATCACACTCTGAGACCCTCAGCCCTGTCTCCACGCTGGATGATCAGTGAGGTTTTATATTAGCATGACGAATGACTTGCAGTTATGCACCTTGAGAGGTAATGTTCTTTTAACCTCGCTCAAGAGTTGTGCTGAACAGATAACAGCCGCCATATACCATGATTTAACGACTGTCACTACCAATGTGGGTAACATTTTAATAAGCAAAGAAGGTCACAACAAAATTCAGGTTGAAAATACTTTGTATAAAATATCTCCACAATTAATATTTAATATGTGCTAGATTGATATTAAAATGTAATATTAAAAGCTGGATCACTTGTGTTGCTTAATAGCATGCAGTCAATGGCATTATTTTGGGATAATGTAAGTACACAAGTAAACAAAATATATAACATTGTTCTGGTGGTTTTGGATATTTTATTTAAATATATTTTCTTACAAATTGGGCCTTTAAATACGCATATAATAGTTGTTGTTATTATTATTATTATTAAAAAATAATAAACCGTTTAAAAAAAAGCAGAGTAGTAATATAGAGGTATTGCCAGTTATACTACTTTCTCTGAACTTTAGCAAGCTGTTGTGGAGTTGATGTTGATTGTGAGGTCTAAATTTGCTTAACATTGTAATGATTTTGGTACCATTTATTCCAAAAACCATAACAGCTAAAGCTAAAAGCCATTTACTGGAACAAGCTCAAAGCGATTTAGCTAAACAATTTAGGAAATGCATTTTGGTAGACTTACATTAAAAAGGTAGTCAGGGATCTTTAGTGCTCAGCTCATAAGATGTGGTTTGCTAATCAGCAGTCTCAAGTCATTTTTAGCTTTTGCTGAAGAACTTTAAACTTGTAATGTTATGTTTCATTTTTAGAGTATTTGGTGACATTGAGCCATATAGAATATAGAAAAAATGACCCAGCATATCTGTAGTCTGAGGGAGACGATTCCTCATTGGCCTTGACATGAATCTCCAGGACACGTCATCAGTTTTGTAAGCCACCGTGTGTGGCTAAATAGAAAACAAGGTGTGTTCAGGCTTATTGTTGGCGCGTTGCTATTTTGAGGCATTTATTTAAGAGCGCGCGTTAGTAATGTGCACCTATATGCTGGTCTATATGGTGTCGCATTGCTGCCACATACATATTATTTTTTCCACTGAATTATGTTGTAATAACGGGATGTTCTGCCATTTTAACGACATCCTTTCTCATAATAACAAGATGTTATGTCGTTAAAACAACATATTTTTCTCACAATAACAAGATTTTATCTCGTTAAAACAACTAATTTTCTAAGCTTTATACGGACATGTGCAGTCATGTACAAAATATGCCTTTATCCACATAACATTTTTATATAGCGTATCATGCCTTTATCATCTATGTTCAAAAAGATGCCTCCAATGGACATTCATGTTAAAAGATCAAATTTTGTACACACCCATTAATAAAGCATGTAGCCTACAGAATAGCAACCCGATCTCACGACCAAGTCATACGAATTCGACGAATGATTAAAAAGTGTCTAATTCGTAACAATTCAAACGAACTCACTCGCACGAATTAGTACGATTTTGCTAAATCGTACATATTTTATGAATTGGCCAATTCGTTTGAATTTGTACGAATGACCTACCCCTCACCCCGCCCCTAAACCTACCCATCACGTGGGTTTAGACAAATCGTGCGAATTCGTACCAGTGAGGTCGTATGAATTAGTACGAATTAGGCACTTTTTAATTATTCGTCGAATTCGTACGAATTGATCGTGAGATAGTGTTGGAATAGCAGATGAGCCCAGAATATGAACTCGTTGCGTTTAATTACTCCTTAAGCGCTTTCCTCCCATAGAAAAACTCTATGGGAGGATGACATTACGGTCCACAACAAATCCTATAAAATAGCCTATAAAATAAACAAATTATTGTGGCATTAATTAGCCATTAAAAAGGTATTTCTAACCTTTTTAGAATTTACTTTTAGCCAACACTGATTTAGAAAACACTAGTTTATTAAAAAAAAAAAAACAATTAAAATGCTTCATTATTTTTTCAGACACATTATCATTTAGCCTACTTTTGCCTGTGCTTTGCGGCAAGATTTGTGCATATGCTTGAGCGTGGAATAGGCTATACTCCTCCATGCACCCAGGATTTAATTAATATAAACTTGCAATGTTGATTAGTTGACTAATTGCATAAAATTAATGACCACTAAAATCTTTAGTCTATGGCAACACTTTAAATAGCATTAGTTAACATTATTTTATTAGTCATTTATCCTGCTCTTTACCTTAAATTAGTTGAGTTAGCATAATTAGTTAATGAACTAATAAAATAATAAAATAAAGTTTGAATTAAGATCCTAACCATATAGCATTACTTGTTCTACCACACAAAGGATTGTTTTAAAGGGATACTCCCGTTTTTTTTCCCAAATAGGCTCATTTTACCACTCCCTCAGAGTTAAACAGTTGGGTTTCACGTTTCCAAATCCATTAAGCCGATTTTCTGATATTGAGATGAATATCATTAAACAGACAGTTTCTGGTCTCATTGACTTCCATAGTAGGAAAAAAATATACAATTGAGCTTTTTTAATTATCCACTGAACAGAAGATTACCTATTAAAAGATCAAATTTGTCAGCGATTTTTAGTGAGAGTTGGTGATTTTTGGTGACATGCATGAATGTTGTGAAATGAGATATAGATCTATTTTGGGAAAATTGTGTTCAAATTTGGGGCTAATTTAATCAGTGCCAGTAGTTTGGGTGCTTTAATGTGTTTGTAATGGTAATACACAATATGCACAACCTAGAGAACGGTACAGCTGTCCTCTGAGAAGCAACAACAAACAACAACCTTCTAACAAAACTCCTGAGGATAACAGTCCAGATGTTTCTTTAAGCCACGGACAATTGTGTAAATAAACCATTTTTAACATACAAGCATATTTAGAGATATTGTGAAGTACCTTAGATCCTGAATACAACCTGCAGCTAGATGATGTTTTGTCTCCAGAATTAATCAAGGGTTGAAGCAAGTCATTAAATTTCCTTGACAGCACTGCAAACTGTGAATGTGTGAAATCTTCACATTGAAGGCATGGATAAAAGACAAAAATGTGTTGTGTGCATGATAAAGAGAGAGAACATGAGTATGACTAAAATATTCAAGACAGCCTTCCAGCCAATGCAAATGAGTTTCAAAACAGTTTCATGGAGGCCTTTAGAAGCACATGAAAGAAGAGGAAAACAGTGAAGAACAAATTACTCTATAGTGATCCTGGTTCAAACACAATTTAAATGTACTAAATAATGTTGTTGCTCGATCTCTGTTTTAAAAAAAAAAAATCACAGGTCTCAAATGTGATAAATGTTATTTTATGGCACACCTGGTTGGGCGAAAACTGGTTGAGTGAGATATTTGAAAAAGATGGCGTGAGTACTAGATTAATGAAAAATACTTTAAGAGAATACAGTATTAAATGTAAATATACTTTAAATTAATGCACATAAAAGTAATTAAAATGTTAATATTCATTAAATTATAATTTATAGTTATAAGTAAATTAGAGTACAATTAAGGCAATTATTTTCACCTTTATATGTAATTTTATAATTGCTTTGTTGTCTTTTGAATATGGATAAAGTGTACAGCCGAATGTACTGACAAGCATTTATGGTAAACTAAAATCTAATTTAATTGTCATTTCTATTTAAATATATTTTATACATTAATGTGTTTGTCACACGCCGGAACTCAACTCCGGAAACCGGAAACCAGTGATTCTAGTTTATTAACTACACTTTGTGGAACTCGTGAAATTGTTGCCCCAGGGCTCCCTTGTAAATGAGATTTGAATATCTCAATGGGACATCACCTGGCAAAATAAAGGATAAATAAATATAAATGTTATAAATATAATTAAGTTATAAAATATAAATAAGTTATAAATATGGATAATTTTCTCACAAAACTGCATCGCTTCGCTTCATAAGGCGTTTTTTTTAACCCCCTGCAGCTGTATGGATTACTTTCATCATGGATGGATGTGCTTTTTTGGGGGGTCCTCGAAATCTCAGTTACAATCCACTCCCATTATAAAGCTCAGGAAAGACAGGATATTTTTAACTCCGATTGTGTTTGGCTGAAAAAAGAAAGTCATACACATTGGATGGCTTCAGGGTGAGAAAATTATGGGATAATTTTCATATTTGGGTTAAGTAACCCTTTAAGATGAAATTACTTATTAAACATCCGAGTTTATTGTATTTAAAACAGCAGTTTTTTTTTTGTTTTTGTTTTTTTTACAGTGCAGAAACTTAGTCATTCATACATGTTAATGCTAATTTAGTTTATATATGAGGGTAAAGATACACAGTTTGATTGTATTTTCAGGCTTTCTCTATAAACTTCACTTCAAAGTTATTTTTAAGTTTGTGGCAATGACTTTGAGGACGAAAGTCAGCTCATGGATGTGTCAGGGAGATGGGCGTCATCAGCGCTCTGTGACAAGAGCACTGTAGCGAAACAATCAGCAGTCGTGTCACAGCTCACACTGTGGAACCTGCTTCTCAAAACGCTCCCAATGTGCTGTCAGCCTCCTCAATTCTCACCAATACTTCAGTACGGTCTCCCAAACAAGCTGTTCTGAAATACACATGGGTAATGCTAGCCCTTGTCAACGCTCTGTACTACTGACAGGATTATTTCACAAAATCACACCGCACAAGGCAAATTACAACCAAAGCTAAATTCCCTGTGCAATAATCTAGCATGTTTTGTTTGGCTTTATTAGCTTGCTTTCCATCCAAAGTTACAAAAATGTAGCTTATGCACAATATTTGTGAATAAAGCACTGTTTCCATCCCATGTGTTCAAGAGAACAAAACGCTTCCTATGGAAAAATCACTTCCTAGGAAATTGGCGCAAAATATCTGTAATAAAAATGGAAGTTGCTGCAATTGACCCTTCTCAGAGAGCTTGATTGACAGGTGATCTGACCAATCATACTTCGTCATCCGCCATTTTGTCCGACAAAGCAGTCAGGAGAGATAGTAGATTAACATGGGAGGATTTGAACTTGGGAGGAAAACAGTATGTACTGACGCCATTCCGCGGTTAAAGCAACATTCCTTCTTATGTTCATTCCTGTTTATTTGATGCTAGAAATGAACTAGAAGGAAGAGATGATCAGATCACGAGCAGCTTTAACTGATGCTCTACAGCGATCTGTCACAACACAATAAAGAGCCACAAAATGGTAATTGTTTAAATTTTGTTTTAGAAAAATTACCAAATTTGAAAGGTGAGACTTTGTTTAATATGTTTAATATCAAAAGTAACCGAAAAGTAACCTGGTCTGTCTGTCAGCTTGTTGTCAGTCTCCTCTCTGCTCCGCGATGTATTTTTTACTGTGTGAGAACATGGTGTGGCGTGAGAGCGGTGTATCTTGTCAGACATAGAGACCGTAACTAAGGGGGGCGGGTCTTTGCGAACGGTCAATCTGAGGAAGAAACTGACTTTTTTGTACACACTCTAAATTACTTGACTCAAAATGGGCAGACAAAGCACAATACACTCTGTCATGCCGTGTGAGACCATTCTGAGAGGTCATACCTATTGTATGGAGAGAAAAAAAGACTTTCCTGAATATTACAGTCATGTTACATGTTAGCTATCTTATTGTAATTTCCAATAAATACAGGCTTAAGACCGTTCAGTTTATTGTCTGTCCCTTTAAATGCTCAAGCTTGTTACTGCAGGATGGATTCTGATTGGCTGTCAATGTTTTTATCCTTCATCAGCTGAATAAAATGATTCTGAAAGTGATTCCAACAATATTGTTATAGCTACACTGTAAAAATGAATACACTTTATCTAATCAAAAAAATGTGGCAACAGATTGCAAGCAATATTATTTATTAAATTTAACAAATTAGAATTGCGTAATAATTAATCAAATTAATTCCTTAAAAGTTAACCATTTAAAATGAGTAAAACTTACAACAACCAAAAAAAAAAAAAACATAAATTGAAGTCACCATTATGGTGATCAGTTTGTTTTAGGTTTGTTTTAAAATCACGGTTTTCTCCTTCAGTGATTCTGCTTATTATCATCAGGTGTCTTCAATGTTGGCAATATAAAATAAATAGTTCTTAATTAATGGTTAACTTTTAAGGAATTAATTTGATTAATTATTACTCAATTATTACTCTAATTTGTTAAAATTAATTAATAATATTGCTTATAATCTGTTGCCACAATTTTATTGATTAGATAAGGCATATTAATTTTTATATGGTGGGAACTCTGCTATTATTTAATGTTGAGAACGATTTTTAGAACTATATCTATATCATTATCTTTATACAGTGGTGTGAATAAGTTTTGGGACCCATGCTAAAGTTGCCTAAAAAGAGGAATAAAAAATCATCTTTTGGATGTTGATCTTAATGCCTTAATTAGAAAAATAAGGAAAACTCCAACATTTAAGGACACCAATTTTCTTTGTGAATGAATAATGTATCATAAATAAATAAATGTTTTTCCTTAAAATACAGGGTGCATAAGTCAGGGCACCCCTATGTTAAATTCAGGCAGATTTTTATTTTTAAAAGCCAGTTATTTCATGGATCCAGGATAATATGCATCCTGATAAAGTTCCCTTGGCCTTTGGAATTAAAATATCCCCACATCATCACACACAGAGATTGGCATGGGGTACTTTCCATAAGATCATCTTTCAATGCAAATCAAACCAGCTAGGCTAACTGAAGTAAAACCATGCCAATCTCTAGGTGTGGTGGAAGGTGTGTGATGATGTGGGGATATTTTAATTCCAAAGGCCAAGGGAAATTCATCAGGATGCATATTATCGTGGATCCATGAAATAACTGGCTTTTAAAAATAAAAATCTGCCTGACTCTATGGGAATTTAACATAGGGCTGCCCTGAGTTATGCACCCTGTATTTTAAGGAAAAACATTTATTTATTTTATCATACATTATTCATTCACAAAGAAAATTGGTGTCCTTAAAGGTTGGAGTTTTCCTCATTTTTCTAATTAAGGCATTAAGATCAATATCCAAAAGATTATTTTTTATTCCTCTTTTTAGGCAACTTTAGCATGGGTGCCAAAACTTATTCACACCACTGTAGTTATCATCCTTGGTGTGAACAGGCCTTTTAGGCGTTACACGCCTACATATTTAGAAACTCAAATTGGAAAAAAAAAAAGAAAAAAGAAAAGTTTACTGTATTTTTGATCAAATAATTGCCTTGGTGATCAAAAGATACTTCCAAAACATTCAAAAAAAAAAAAAAAATCCAAACATTTGAACAGTAGTGTCGATTTCCGGCCATTAATATGCTTTTAAACACCTTTCTTGAGGCTTGTTTAATGCCAACATCTCAATGTACCTCGATAAAAGTCATTGTGATAATCATTTAATGATTCAGTCTTTTTAAATCTGAAGAGAAGGAGACAATCCTCTTGTCAGCCTTTGCTTTTATGTTGCCATGCTTTGACAGCATCCATATGTCTCCGGGGCTGTGTAGCGTGCAGACGGCATGTCTGTCTGGTTTGGATTTGACAGGGATCATCTCCACGTCAGATTAACGTGGAATCTTTTTCATGATATCAAAGCCAAAATATTTTTTGGACTTACGCTGCTTTTCATTCACTTGACAGCAAAATGTAACTTTAAAAGGCAAATAACAATGCAGGTATTTTTCCTCCTGCTTTGCATTATGTTAGTAGTGCTTATATTTGTATTGGACGAGTCGATGCAGCCACACGCAGAGATAGCGAGCGCACCAGCACATTAGGGAATTGATCATACAGCTGCTACTTCAGAAAGTGTTTGCAAAAGGCCCCAAAGGAGCCCATTCAGCTTATTCCTGTATAATTACCTCAGATGGCTAATGGAAATCGATGGCGTGTCTGTCGCATCAGCTTGATATGCTGTGCTTTGTAATGAAAGTTCACATACCTGTCCAGGGATGAACAGGAGGCCTGTTGGTTCCACCATTTGACATGCCAAGTCAACGCTTTTGGCAGTGACACAGTAATGGAGGGAAGGCCCAGCTAGACAGAGATGCTTTCCTACTTAATTAGCCAAATTGTGACTCTCAGTGCTGAAGCTTATCTTGCCATAAAACATGCTGGGCTTTTATGAGAGGAGTAGATGTTAGTGGCTGTAGGGCAAATTAGCTGTTAAACTATTCCAAAACTCAAATCAGGATTCAAGATTTAATGGAGGGAGCAGATGACGCAAGTGTACAAAGGCAGTTGTAACAGATTTTATGTGGATCGTTTGTTTTGTCGTTGAAATTGTTCTTTGTTTATCTAAAATCTGCTCAATATATTCTTTTGTCAATCTTAGTCAATATTATTTCTCAATAATTCATTTTATTGTGTGCTTTTAACTTAGAATATCTTTGTAAACAGTTAATATTCATAAGCATTACATTTATTTCAAAGACAGTTGTCTGGCTGGCAGAAAAGAAATATAAATTCTGTCATCTTTGCTCATGGAATACAGTTTTTTTTTCATGTGTGTTTTTGTTTTGTGCTTATTGTGGTTTTTTCTGTTTTTGTTTTGTTTTAATTGTGCTTTTATTTTGTTTTTTTGTTGAACACCCATGATTACACTCTAAAAAATGCTGGTAAATGGGTTATTTGGCACCCCAATGCTCGGTTGTTTTTATCCAGATGGTTGTATTAAATATTTGACCCAATATGTTTTACTGAACTCAACGTTTGATTTAAAATTACTGGCTTAAAATGAACCCAAAATACATTGAAAATGTAAATCACACAGAATTACTAGAGTGACAACACAGGCAACAGTAATAATCAAAAGATTAGCATTTATTAATTAGCAAGAACACCCAGGAATACACGAAAGAGTTAAAAGAGTTAAATGGCACCTATTATGCCCCTTTTCACAATATGTAAAATCAGTCTTTAATGTACCCGAGTCTGTATGTGAAGGTTTAGTTCAAAATCCCCAACATTTTTTTTTTAACAGCATGTTTAAATTGTCACTTTTTGGGGCTTAAAAAACTAAAAAAAAGCCGCACCACTTTAGTGTGTATCCCTTTAAATGCAAATGAGCTGTTGCAGCCGGCACAGAGGGTGGAGCCGTGCATTTTTTTTGCCCAGCCATATTTATTTGAACCCGAATACAACTTGAAGTACTTTCACTGAGGTAATATGTGTTTTGCCCCTGCGCACACCTGGCTGTACACAACTGTATCATGCTAGTCAGTCAAACCTTAATGTCTTGGCTGGAACTTTAGCAGCAAAAAAATCACTACAAATTTGCACTGATCTGGAACATCTAACACTTAAACATAAAAACTATGTTGTTAATTTACCCGAGATCAAGAATAGGACACTTAACTCAATCTTGAGCTCAAGAAAAGTGTATTTCCGTGACCTAGTGGCTGAGTGTGCCAGTCCTTTAAACTGACAAAGGCCACTTTGCTGCCAAATCAAAACTGACAGCTTCTAATGAAGACAGAGAGAATTCATAGTTTCAATTTCACAGTCAGCAACATTCAGTGACCAGGGCAGAACAGCATGTAAGTGGCAGCTCAAACTGCTATTAGAATAGGTAAGGTCAAATCTTTCAATGAGTAATTAATTTCACCAGCTGTTACTCCACAGGGGGAACATAAAAATACATGTTCCATGTGGACTTCATTGTTTTTAAGGAAAAGTGGTTTTAATAAGGAAATAATTATTAGTGTGTGCGAGAACACATTTGTTAAGACTGCATAAACAGCCTACGTTAAGAGTTTGCATTTGCTTGCACAAACTATTAAGTCTCTGCTATTGTTGATCTGTTTTATTCTTTATTCGAGGGAATAAAGCTTAAATAAGCCTGCCCTAACACCAATGCAGTTCGTCTGAGCAATCAGTCTTGTTATGCGACTGAAATGAAAGCAGCATTGATATTTTCCCCATAAACTGTAAAAATAATTGCCAGTCAAATATGTTGATATGAAAGCAAATATCCACTTTCGAGTAAAAAAACGAAGTAAATTAACTTTGCTTTTTTTATTTGTTTTATTTTTGCTCTGCAACAGAAATGTGCTTCTATACAAACTACCAATTTTAGTATTAATACATTTATTCCAGAATAAGAGAAAACTAAAGACGCGTTTATTCACGGCAATAACAAACAAAAATAAAATACTAATAACAATAAATACATAAATGTTTTGTATTGCATCCTAGTTAAATGATCTAAAAAACTGCATAAAATGATAAGGGCCATTTTGTCCTCGTTTCATGTTGTTTGATCAAATCAGAGCTGTTGCACACATGGCTTGTCTTCATTTAGAGGTCGATAAATGTTTCCTCCTTTCCATCGTCAGTTCTGATAGCCATTTGTGATGCGTGTATTGCATGATCTGCAATGTTGATGAAGGCCTTATGGCATTTGCTTTATATGATATGCCACTGGCTTTATGATTATGAACATTTGCTGTCCTTGGGTCATTTGTTTCTTTGGTCTTTTAGCTGAATTGCTTCAGCAGATGGCTGTGAATTACCATACACATCTCAGAGCCTGTTTGGATTTCATTTCCTACTTGTTTGGATACTGCTGTGCTGACAACACTATTCCATATGAATTTTCACTGCTGTTTTATTGCGTGTATCATGACCCATGTTATGTTAAGTCAAGGTGAACTTGAATGATGTGAGAGGAAATCAAGTAATCGTTGTTGTTTAGCCTTTGCCAGCTCTCAAAGCTTATATAAATGCAAAATAATATAAAGATTATTTATTATCATATTTAACAGTCAGATTTTTCATTATTGTTATCATTATTGCATAAATATACACATGAAGGATTCAATTCAAGTTATGCCTAGTTCACACTACATGATTTTAAAATGTCGGGCTGAACTGTGCAGTTCACACTACATGACTTGCTCTCAGTGAAATCATGAGTGTTCAAGTTGTTTAGCTGTTCACACCACACAACACAACGTGATTGATCCACAACAGGAGGTAACTCACTACACGAGTTAACAACGCACTACATAGAGATACAACCACGATCGGATGATAAGAGCATATCATTTGTGACTCAATGAGAGCTGTTTCAGTACTATAGTACGGTCTAAATCCTGAAAATAATCAAACAAATAACGAGTTGACAACAACACGATTCTATCTGGTCTAGAAACCATGTTTTGTCACGAAAAACCACGCAATAAAACGAACCAGAAATGACGCGAAACTGCAGAGAAGAACACAACACGCGAATATGGACGTCAGACAGAAACTAGTCCTGCACACTGTTTGCTCGACGATCTGCTCTGAGAAAAAAAAATGCAAAAAAGAAAAAGTAAGATTTACCTGGTGTCCTCAACCCATGCGTTGCTATGATTGGCTGTACTCATGACATCACTGAGATTGAGTCGCGCGACTGCTCGAGATATCTAGCATGCTAGATATTTTTCTGAGCTCGGTGACCTGTCTGCGAGGTGTCTGCGAGCTGTCTTTGATGCGTTGTTGGCTCTTTCACACTAACGGATTGGCGAGCGTTAATCGTCCGCTAATCGCCCGCGATTTGCACGCGATAACACCCTGACTTGTCGGCGACTCAACGATTTGCAAATCGGGCTTAAATCGGGCTTAAAATCACGTAGTGTGAACTAGGCTTTACCAAATGTATCATAGAGACATACAACCCATATTTAAATAAATAAATAAAATAAAAAACACTAAAGTTAATAAGTTTTTATTAAGTTTTATTTCATTTAAGTACTCTTTGTATTCTCCTAGTAGCAGTAGCAGTCAGTGGTTTGACTGAGAAAATTCGACACAAGTCTCAAGTTCGTGGCCAGGGGAAGGTGTTGGTCTCTTTCAAAATGCTGGTCACACATTAGTACACAAAAGATTAATGATTTTGGTTCTTTACACAATTGGTCAAAACTGCAGACAAGTAAACAACCGTATCTGTTGTGCAGTCAAGAAGAAAGATGTGTCCGCTCATAGTGAGTTGAACGTTCAAAGGCATATCCATCAGATCATGAATCACAAGGATGTTGCCAGTTGCAGCCATGTGTAAGTAATGCGGCAGTGCATTTGATCTATGATAATGACTGCATGCTTGATTATGTTTTGCTTATCAAGGATTCAACACAAACTTAGAGGTCACAACTTCCAAGTCTGTAAAATCAAACACACCTCAATGATTTAGCTTCTCTGGCTAAACCCAGCAGTGAACATTCTCTGAGAAATAAAGTTTTAGTTCAGCAGAGCAATCTGTCGTGCAGTTATTATTTGTGTACAGAGTTTATGGGATATTAATATTTTACGACAACCATGGACACGAATACACAAGTAGGACTTTATCGCGGTCTTGTTTTATGTTTGCCATTGCCCTGTGTAAGTGAGCATGTTGCAATCGATGTTCTCACTAACTTTATGTTTCTGAAATTATTTTTGATAATTGGGCAACTGAACATTGAGTGCAAAGGTGAGGTGAGTCATGCAATATCTGAACCATTAGATTCCATTAGTAGGTCTAAAGGGCAGAACAGATTTTTTTTTTTTATGTATCGTTATGGTTTAATTATATGGATACCATGTCAATGATGTGACCAGCTCCATTTTAAAATAATCAGCATATATATATATTTTTATAATAATAATAGATTTCTGTGCATTTCACTATAAATTTGTGTTCACCCCCCATATTTGCATATTTTGTGATACATATTTAAATAAGGTACTAGAAGGCAGAAAATGTGTGTGGTTTCTTTCTTGTCTTTATTTTATTAGAACCCAAGACATATTTGTCTTGGTTTGATGCAAGGATAACATCATATTGTTTATTTCCCGTGCATGAACTGATGGCGAAGTGCATGCAGATAATGATACAGTATAAATGAATGAGCTCCCAGTGTTTTCATGTGTGACGGAATTACTGTTGAACAGTATCATTTCCATGATCTCGGAATTCCTCAGCAGAAAATTACTTCTGTCAGGTGGCATATACTGTAACATCCAAAACGACTAGCCTAAATCTGTTTATGCTATAGCAGTCACATTTACTGGAGTGTATATGTTAGCAGCAGCACATTCATCCTCGGGTTATGACTAGCTGCTACTCTAGGTTAAAAAAAATAGGCTATTTCTCTTTAGTAAGTGTGTTCTGACTGCAACTGTTTGCCTGTGAATATATATAATCTGAATATTCAAATATACAAAATATATATCAGTCAAAAACAGATATGGATGGCATTTTGCCATCAGGGTAAACTATGATGGTTATGCCTATATGAAAAACTTTTGAGAACTTAGTTGGCAATAAATTACTGCGAAAGGCATGCCCTTTTATTGCTCCAACATAAAAACCGAGGGCTTGCTCTGAATGTATGTAAATGGTGTGATTCTCCTTGTGACCACCTGATTGTTACCTCAATCAGTCCACATCCTTCATAATGGCCTACAACTAGTAACACTTTACAAATTTCATTTATTTTCTGACATGTGTGTCTTATTTTTGTAAGCATTATTGTCAATTATAATAATATACAAGTCCTGCAGGCCATGTGAGAATGTTTTGCTGCATTGCTGCATTATCATGGATGCCATATAATACTATATATATATATATATATATATATATAATGTAAATAATGCTTTTAATTATTTAGTTTGGGTGAAAGTTATATGTATATAGTTATATAACTATCATAGTTATATGAAAGTTGTGTGTATATATATATATATATATATATATATATATATAATACACAAATTTCACCCAAACTAAATAATTAAAAACAGGTTTTTACCAGGTAGGTAGCCTAAATATTCTATAAATATTTTGATTTTCGATATTATATATTATTTGATTTTATAAATATTTTAAATATTTTTGAGTCTTGATTTTCTTTTATTTGTCTATATTCAAGTTCTGCATTTCAAGTTAAAAATCACTATCATCATCATTCCCATTTAATGACTGTTCCCTAAAAAACTGTTCCCTATTCAAGATGTATGTTTCACGACAATTAAACTGATTTTCAATAAACAAAGAGGGTAAACAAAGCACTACACATAACACAATGTTAACACTAGACAAGGAACTGAGGAAAACCAAGAGCTTAAATACACTACGGAATGATGTTAACAGCACAGGGAACAGGTGTGAACTAATTAGAAACCATATAAGTGGCGGGAAAATGAGAACAAAGGAAACAGGAACTAGATCTAAAACAAACCAAACCAAAACACAATTAAACCAACATACTGTACACGTGACAATATAATATAATTATATACAATAATACTATTCAAATAACAATTATTATCATTATTATACAATAGTACTAGTTCACAATACAAGATCTAATGACACTTTATGGTAAAAATAGGTTCTTGTTAACATTAGTTAATTCATTAATTAACCAACTAAGAATTAGCAATACATTTGTTACAGTATTTATTAATCTTTGTTGACATAATTAATCAACAAAAACTGCAAATTCATAATAACTCTGCTCCATTAAATAACATTAACAGATACAATTTTTGATTTAAATATTTTTTGAATTTCCGAAGTTAAAAAAAAAATTAAATTAACAAATAAATATTTTAAGATTAAAGATTTACAATGACAGTATATAAATGCCTATACTATTATTATTATTGTTTGTCTAATCTTGTCAATGGCACTATAAGATGCATACAATAAATGATTTTGGTTTGTTAAAGTCTTCTGAAAAGCAAGTTTTACAAACCACTCCGAGTAAATTCAGTATCATGCCATGCCATGTCATGATAAACTTGCCAAACTTCCGTTAATGAGCCTTTTAGTCCGACTGATTTCCTTAATCACTGTAATCTCTCTGGGATCTCATTGTGCCAGTCGTCAAATGACTCAGCGTTTCTCTCCTTGACACATCATTAGCCACTTCATTTGTTTGTCCCTGTCAGAAGTCTGACATAGCGTCCTCAGCCACACAAGACTTCATTGAAACTACATTGTTTGGAACATATACAAACTGTGTCCACTGTAATTTAATGTTTTATTACCACTTGTAATAAAACATAATCCATTCAGCCAAGCAGGCGAGATGCCATCTGCTCAGAATGATTGTTTTGTTTACATTTGGGTATTTTATTAGTGTCTTTGGCCGGTGTGTTTTATAGAGAGCAGCTTGTGTAGAGACAAATATCAACTACAATTACTTGTTTTTTCTTTTTTTGTGAGGACCCTTGTTCACTAAGCTGCCACACAGAATTGTGCAATCTATTTTAATATTCAATCCATTAAAGATCTTTTATTAGGCCACCTAAAAATAGAAACAAACAAAGATGGTCCAGTGAAGCGTTAGACCTTTCGGATAATTTGGCCTATTCTGAGCGCAATGTGAATTAAATGAGGTGTCTGGGCTTTTCATTCAGTTTGCCACATTGACTCAATTAAGACGTGGAGGGATAATGAAGAAGTCACTTCAGGGTTGGATGATTCTGCCCTTTAGGTTTTAATTTCAAAGTTTTATATTTTGATTCATGTCTCTTTTCATTAGCAATGGGGCAGTGGAGGAAAGAATCAGTATGTTACGCTTTTTGTTATGGTTCATCTGGTATATTGTAGCAGCCCGTTCTCATCCCAAGATATGTCTTGGGACCATACGTCAACATCCGACGTTTTAGGGCACCCTTTAATGCCAGTTAGATGACGCTATCTAACCCTAACCCTACCCGCGTCATCTAACTGATGCTAAAGGTAAAGCATCAGTTGGATGACGCCCTAGGATCGGGCGTCCCTAAAAAAGGGCACCCTAAAAAGTCGGATGTTGACGTATGGTCAAAAGCGTCAGTTAGATGACGTCTTGGGATGAGAATGTGTTGATTGTAGATCTGGAATGTTTGTCATGCATCTTATCCAGTCTGATGCACACTAATGCACAAATTGAGAATGATACTGTCAATTTGTGTTGAAGTGTACACAAGGGTCAAACAAAAGGTAGACATTTTCGTTTACAGGCAGAAAAGCATCTGAAACATTCTGATGTTCATTATCCTTCTCATTTTATGGTTCTGTGACTTGGCTAAATAGACTTAACGATGGGGCTTCTGCTATTCGGAAATGAAAGGTTGAGGGAGCTAATTAACTCCCATTTACGACAGCTGATGCAGATGTTCTGCTTTCCCCACATAAAGGTCTTGTGTGACTATTTTCCAGTTGATGACCAGCAGAAAAAAACTACTGCAAATCTAGATCCATATAGGCTACTTTTGTCAAAAAAGTACTAAAGAGAAAATTTTGAGTGGTTTTACAAAAAATTATTTACTGTCATGTAGTATTTAGTGTAAATACAGTGACATTTGATAATTCGTAAACATTTGCCTAGTTGGTATCATGAACTACCAATTAACTTTTTTTATATATCTTGGTTGGTGTTATTTCAAATCAAAAATATACCATTGTTCATTGTTAATTCATGTTCATTTATGCTATGATATTAACATTTCTATGTAAACTTAATATTAACATAGAATCTAGATCTAGGACCTAATCCCTAGGTTATTAAATTATAATTTTTTTTAGTTTGTGTAACCTTATTGCAAAGTTTTACCATACTAAATGCACACTACCATTGAAAAGTGTCTGTGAGAATTTATTTATTTATTTTATTTGAAAGAAGTTCCTTATGCTCCTCAAAGCGGCATGCATTTGGTCAAAAACTATAGTAAAAACTAGCCTGGATGCCAGCCCAAACCCCGCCCACAACATTTTTAGGTCGGGAAGTTCGGTCTGGACCATAGACTGTAAAAAAAGATGGACGACGCCCCTCCGCTCTTTTCTCATCTTGGGACCTGAGTCTGCGCACTTGCGTGTTTCAGGACCAGTCATGCGCAGTCGTGAGCAGGAAGTAAAGCCGCGAAATCAAGGCCGCGCCCTCCTTCGCGCTGAATCAAACTCAAGCACACGCCCCGCACTTTCATTAAGTGTCCTCTGTCTGCTTCGTTCTTCTCCAATGGTGTCTGCTGATTGCAGAACCTCGTTAAAATAAGGTAAATACAACTACTGACCACATAATCAACATTATGGAAAAAGTCCGCTGGTGCTTCAGTGACTACCTCGCACAGAGAACCTGTCAATACCAGCTGTCAATCATGATGTCACAGCACCGTTTTTATCATCACATAACTAACTAAAAACAAACTTATTTTAAAAACGAACACTTGAAATTACATCAACGTGATGGAAACTACAGTAAATGACAGAAACTATCTTTGGAAAAAGGATATGTGAAGTGTAATTTAATTGTTTAGTTGGTCTCGCGTCCCATTGAATAACATGGGGAGGCGGGATTTATGAGCTATACTAGGACCGGTCACAGGGGGGCGATCGAGACGTTTTGGCTTCACTTTTGAGGGCTTGTGCGGCACGCTTAGTCTGGACTCGATCCATTGAGGAGAAATTATGATCAGTCAAAAAATGAACGGGCCAATCAGATTGCCAGGGCGGGCTTTGTACGATGATGGACAGATGATCTGCAGGGACGTAATCATCACGTTATCAAAGAGAGATGACTGCATCTGGAGAATTGAGATGTATAGATTCCGCTGTCGCGTCTGTTGTAAAATAAATTTACAGCGCATTCATTTTAATAGGCGAACAGAAAACTGCAATCAAGGCATTTGTCGATAGGAAAGATATTTTTGCCGTGCTTCTTACATGATTCGGCAAAAATTTAACTTATCAGCTGGCTTTGATGGTCGCTAAGAAGATGGGACGTAATGAAAAGCCTGTGGTCGTTGTGGTTTCTCCTTTGGTGGCACTCATGGAGGAGTAATTAAAAGAAGCAACACTCGTTATTTTAACTTCTAAAATAAGTAAGTTCTATAGTTGAAAACTGCGCTATGCAAAGGAGTTGACTTACTGCGTTGCTCTGATTGGTTGTAGGTTTACCGACTATCCAATTGAGTGCAGAGGTTTTTATTTTCCTGGTTCGGTTAAGACCCGCCTCATAATCAAAGCCCTATGAAGCAGTATTAGACTCATATTCTGACTAGAATATGAGTATGAAAAAGTCAGGCTATAAGTAAAAACAGTAATTTTGTTAAAAATTATTATTTTTGATTTTATTATTAATATTATTACTATTGATAAAAAAATAAGTTTACTATTTCTTATTTTCAATGATGAAAACAATTGTGCTGCTTATTATTTTTGTGGAATTTGAAATAGAAATGTTTTGTTACATCCTAAAAGTCTTCACTGACACTTTCATCAATTTAATGCATCCTCGCTGTACAAGGGTATTATATGAAACTTGGATATTGTGAATTATTTTTTTTCTATTCTTTATATATAAATAAATAAATAAATAAACAATATTTTTTAACTCATAAATAGTTAAATATATTTTCCAAATATATTCTAGCAAAGCATGTTTTTTCTGAATATTTGAGTTGATGTTTAATGCATCATACTGTCACTGATGGGTAAAAAAAAAATTCAGACCAGAACTCGGGAAATACATGAGTCAGTCCTCAGCCGGCCTAACATCGAGGAGCACACACACCAACCATCAGCCCGCGGCACTGAAAACATCCATCCATTCATGGGAGGCTCATCAGTGTGTGCTTAAAAATGCCAGAAGAGTTGTGATGTCCGGGCAGCTTTTGTAATGTGAAGTCTCTGAGCGCATTGACACGGGCAGATACAAAGCTTCCGAGGTCAGATATATTCTATTAACCTGGACGTACCACCTAAGTACAGCTCTTATTTACCTGTCAGATCCTTTTTTGTGTGGCAGAAACAAACGTATTGTCCTGTTCAGTGCTGGTGACAGGGCCGATATGCATTATTCATCTGCTCATGGTAATATAGCCCTGTTTCTTTCTCTCTCTACACCTCCCTTTCCTTATTTCAGCTTCTAATCAGACTCAGAAATAAGACCTGTTGAATAGAAATGAACTCTAATGCCTCTTTCTGCATGGCTCTTATAAGAGATATTATAGCCACTCTGACTCCAGACGCCGACCCATCAACCCACAGTCATTTGAATCCCTCAAGACACACATTTCCTTCCCTTATGGACAAACTTCACATTATTTAACTGGACAGTTGACCTAAACATTAAAATTCTGTCATTTCATTTACACACTTTCATTTCATTCCAAGTCTGGATGACTTACTCTATTGAACAAAAGAAGATTTTCTGTAAAATGTTTGAAACCAAATAGCCTAGCTAACAAGTAACGTTCTCAGAACTTTGGCTAATGTTCTGGCAAGGTTCTCTAAAAATAAACATTCTTCGAATGTTCGTTTAGAATGATCGGTTCTTTAATGATGTTCTCATAATGTTAGAACAAAATATTACATATACATTGTCCAGGAACATTTACATTTTGAAACGTGGTAGTTAATTAGTAGTTAATTCTTTCACTGCTTAATGGGAACGTTAGCAAATCATAATTTACTATTTACTCCCATTGTATAAAAAAACCAACAACAACAAAACAAGACCGTTCTTAAAATTAGGGTGACCAGACATCCTGTTTTTCCTGGTACAGTCCCGTATTCAGGTGTTTTCCGTATTGTTCATACTGTATATAAACTGTGTGTCCCTGGATTTCTTCTTTCCTAAATTGTCTTTGCTAGGTGGTCATATAAAAGCGTATATTAGTCTTCCATGATGGTGTCAAAGAAGCATGTGTGTACATTTATCGAAAATCCCCAAAAAGAGTATATCAAGTTATCATATGCAGTAAGTTGTGAAAAAAGACCTCAATGTGGTGTCACACTGAATGACACACACCAGAAGCGCTCTCTAAGACAGCGCACATTACCGAATTCAGTTTTCTTCTCGCCTGAATGATCAAATACACACACAGTTGTCAAAATGCCCATCATGTTGAGTATCTCACGTAAATACAGTTGATTATGGTCTAACATAAACAGCTTGTTGAAAACTGGATGCACCCTTGTCATACTGTACCTGAAAAACTGTTGTCTGTCCATCCCGTTCCATATTCCAAGACAAAATATCTTACGACATGATGAGTAACTGAAGACAGAATCATTTTGGGTAAACTATCCCTAAAGGGAAGTCGACATTCCAAGTTACTCCTTCAGGAAGAACTAACTCAAAAACTACCCATTATGTCATTTCGTTGGCACTTTAAATCATCAGAGTGGATCCCTCACACAAGTGGCTCTTGCCCTTTAAAGACCTCCTCCTTCTCTGACCCACATACCTAGTCAATATTTCTCTGAAGAAAGGTCTCTCAAGATGAGTAAAATCAATAATCTCTTTCACACCACATTCATCCTCTTGTTTGCGTTTGCCTCATCAGCAACAGCGATACTGATCATCGGTCCCCCGCCTATATCTGCTTGTCATTGCTTAAGATGTTGGTTTGTGAGCTGTGGCATTTATCGTGTACTGCCTTAATCGTATACTGCTAATTTGAAGTTAAAGTGAGCTCTAATGCAACTACAACCCTAGATCCATTAATCTAAACCCTCGGTCACTGTTGAAACCAGCATGGTCCCATGCACTGCACCTCAGATTACACTGTCAGTTTGAACTGTTCCAGAGGGACCATTTATTCATTCCCTGTCAATGTGTTCAATCACTGTGGCTTCTGTCATTGTTCTATTTGATTATCCTTTTCTCCTATGCTGTGTTTTTTTTTTTTTACATGACTATGTCTCCATTCCCAGAATGCCCCGCTGCTTTTGCTGATATCTTGCAAACACTCAAGAGGCCATGAAGCTCTCCTCTAAAATGCGAACAAACACATGGGCACATCGGAGGGTCAAGGTCGGTAGATGTTGGTAGAAGCCACTAACAATGACTACACTATTCTGCTGCCAAAAAAGAAGTCAAAGTAGCATGGTTCGTAAAAGTAGCAAGGCAATGTTCGTTAAATTGGTATATGTGCTTGAAATATTGTCATCATATTATTACATCAATTAATCCAGAGAAGAACATCTAATCTTGGTCAAATTATTTACAACAATCTTAAAGGGTTAGTTCACCCAAAAATGAAAATTAAGTCATTAATTACTCACCCCCATGCTGTACCAACCTCGTAAGACCTTCGTTCATCTTCGGAACACAAATGAAGATATTTTTGATTAAATTTGAGAGCTGTCTCACTACCACATTGGCTGCCTAAGGGACTGGCTCTTGACGGCCCAGAAAGTCAATGAAGAAAATGTTTAAATATTCCATGCGACTACAGTGGCTCAACTATAAGTTTATCAAGCGACGAGAATACTTTTTGTGCGAAAAAACAAACAAAAATAACGACTTTATTCCACTATTCCTTTTCTTCCTTGTTTGCCAGAAACGAGACTTCCTTAGATTTCCACGACGCATGCGCGAGAACTGAACTGAAGTAGTTGAAGGAGATCGCAATTCTCGCGCATGCGTCGTGGAAATCTAAGGAAGTCTCGAAGTTCCACATGCATTAATATTCTCAGATCTAAACATTTTGAAAAGCTACTAGCGTAATAACAGTCACTGTAAGGATCGCCATAGAAGATTGCCTGAAGCATGCCACTAGCAGAAATGTTTTTTGTTCAGAATTACGGGTAAACACTTACTGTATGATCCTATCAGCAAACTGACAGATCTTAAACTTTGTAATTCGTGTGCCACTGTATAGTTGTAGATTTCAAATAGGTTTCCAATAGAGTTTTTCCCTTAAAATGCCCCAGGCACAAATGTTGGGTGCTGGGTTCTGTTAAAAAAAACACACAAAAAAAACCACGATTAATACATGAAAATTCTTTATTTTAAAAATAGCATAAATTGTTAAACTTTTGGTTACCATTAATTAATAACCAAGGTTATTAGAAAAAAAGTTGACAGATTCAGCTGCGGTTTTGTTTGGTAAACAAACTGTTTCCATTTTCACATTGTTAATAAGGCAGGCTCACCCCCTGAGGTTCCCCCTGATGGTGAGATCCCTTATTATAATTGCTTTGTTGTAGCTGTGAAATCTGCTCAGAAATTGTATCACCTCTTTCAACGGATTTTAATGCAGCATTCCACCATATCAAACCATGCGTTTCTTTTTTTTTTTTTACACACTTTTTTTTTTTCAAATTCTTTCCCCCCACTGCATGCAAAAAACATAATATTGTATTGAAGAACTTCACGTGCCGCTCTTCAAAGGAACATGAAAAAGTGATGTTAAAGCTGAATTTGTCTTCCATGCAATGTGGCTCCTCTCAAGATTGCCCCAACCATTCACATGGCAGTTTAATGGAAAGTGTCATCCTGGGCAACCGCCTCCTCAAGACCACAAAATAAACTAGTACATGCACTGAAGCATGACTGGAAGTGTCATCATTTGATAGCGGTGAAGAAAAATTGCATTCATGATGAAAGCACAAAACAATCAGATAATAAATACACATCTGTGAAATATTGGATTCTGTTTGGTAGAAACAAGTCACATCTGTGCCTGATTTAAGGTGATATATCACAGAATGCTTATCTAGATTTCTTGGTTGTTTCACTGTTTATGGAGTTAACGGACCGATTTTTAACAGTAACAGTGAATCTCTTTATATTGAATCTCATTTTTCTACTGACTATATGACTACAACAAGTTTTGTGATTGATGAACCAATCTATGTATTGTGGATTCAGTTATTCAGTCAACTTAATTGTAGTCAAAATACATGCAAAAACCTCACACACTGTAAAACAAAATATTGTTGCTTTAACTTAAAAAAGTAAGTAACCTGGTTGCCTTAAAATTTCATTGAAATGGAAAAAGTGAGTTAATACAATGAACTAGAGTGATTTAATCATCAGAAACTCAAAATTATATGTTATCTGAACTAAATAAATTATTTAAGAAAAAATGTTGTAATTACTAATCATGAAAATATTTTTTTTACAGTGCAGCTTTCCAGTTTGATCAGTTTGCCAATTTAAGACATCATTCAAACAATAAATTAGTTTTTTAGATCGCTAACATTACGTAGCACATTAGTAAACTCTATAGAGGAACATATTGCTGAAAATATATTTCAGCAATATGGGGGATGGGTTACTTCTGGCCAACGAATGAAGAGTGTATGATTATGATTCAGGCAGCATAATAGGTCAAAAGTCAGATTGGATTGGAACATTCAGAATATTATTCAGTTCCATCTGGTTGAAAGCATCGCTCAGCATCACTGATGAACTCAAGCCCTCACTGCACGCCATGCGAGGGACCCTAACCTAGGATGGCAAACACATCTATCCGATCGACAAATGCCTTAATTGCAGTTCTCTGTTCTTTTAAAATGAATGTGCTGACAACAGACACGATAGTGGAATCTATTTGCTGTTTGTACGCCTTGCGTGGTGTCATTGGAATCCTCGCGGCCTCCTCCAATCAAAAGTGCATCTTAAGGCTGGTTCAGATTACACGATTTTAGCCCAATTTCGGCACGATCTGTTTGACGTAGGGTGTCGTGGGGATTCGTAAACGACAACGGGCTTCGGGACACAAGATTAGATCGTATCATCTCGTAGAGTGTGTCATAGTGGGCGACAACCTACGTCGTGTCTGCGATGCTTCACGACATCACGACAAAAATACTAGCATGTTTAATTTTTTTAACGGTCGTCTACGACAGTTCCATCACATGTATGAGGTTGACCAATAGAAGCACAAGCTTTTCCGTACACAATTTTCAAAAATGGCGAAACGAAAGAGAGTCAATGGTGCTAACGTTAAAACTAAAAGTAAAAATATATAAGAAAACAATATTTTACCTCAAGTTCTCTTTGGAGGATTGACAGCCCAGCCCATACTGTCCTCTTCGAGCAGGGTTCTCAAGTCTCACGCAATGGCCGTGAGACACGCGCAATTCAACCAGTTCACACGCTCACACGCCACACCGTGTATTTCTCACGCTAAAAAGGCAATGCCGAGCAATCCAGGAACGTGTCCATTGTCGGGTTTTCTTTCTTTTTATACCTTTTTCTGAACACAGGACAGCCAATACAACACTCACCGCTTCATCCATTGTTTGTTTACGTTCGTTTCCGGAAGTCACTCGCTACTAGTTTCGCCTTCTCGATGACATTACGCGCGCCGTTAAAGACGGTATGCGATGACTGGTCAGGAAGCAAAGTGTAGTCTGACATATGTCTTGTCCAGGACACGACAAGATTTTAGAAGTCAAAATCGTGTAATCTGACACAGTGACTATCGTAACAGACAAAAAAAAATCGTGTAATCTGAACCAGGCATTAGGTTATGATAGAATGTATTACACTATACTTTTCATTCTTTCCATTCTTGAGTGTAGAAATGTCAATAAAGAAACAGGTTGTAAAGTAAATATATTTAATCAAAGACTGTTTAGTATGTTGATGTCCATAATTTTATTATCTAATAATCATCATTTTCCATGTTACTTTCTACACAGGTCACTTGGTTTTGACACACCTTTCACACATTAGTTTACACATGTATGTGCACCTAAGGCCATTTTCAAGACGCATACATTGTGGGAGTGAACTTTTTTTTTTTTTTTTTGCAGTTGCAGGCGACGATCCAGGACAGCTTCAGGTGCTGGCTGGCCTTCCAGTCAGTGCAGCACCAACTGTTCACCTTCCTCCTCTGTCTCCATCTTCTGTCCTCTGCCAACAGGGCTTGGCACTTGTGGGTCCTTTTCTAAACAACTTTTTCCAAATACCAGCCTGATAGTTAGCTCGCAGTGTGTGTAGTGTGTGTTGCCTCAAGCTATCCTTGCACGGTGGGAGTTGATGACTCTCGATTTCACCTTTCTTTGCACAGAAAAGGTGGTACCTGAGCTTGTTTATCATGGTGGTTGATGCTTTTGGGGCAGAGAGGACCCATGTAAATGCCTCTAGTTTGTTGCTCAGTTCTGGTGAGAGGTCCCATTCCTGGCCCAACTTCAAGAATGTGATTCTTTGTTGTTCATCAGGAGTGTAAGTGCCCTTGTCTTCCCTTTGCCTGCAAAAGCGCTTACAGTGTAAGACTGTCTTGCATTCTATTGTTTTTTTTTTCTATTTATTATCCTGTAGATCAACTTTTCTAATTATATTGTGGACACTCAGGTCAGCTCAGATCGGCGCTGGGTTTCGAGCGAGGCGGCTTCGATGAGAGAGGCTATCATGTTACAAGCCGCACAGTGAGTTTGCACATCAACAGAATGGCGCCGACGTGACAGTGCATGCGCGGCGCAGCAAGACACACTCTAACGATGTCATGAAGCCGTGGGATGTAAACAAACAACATGGCGGCACCCAGGCACAGAGTGAAGCGCTGCAACTGGCTATTGAAAGGGATATACTTGGGACTTAAAAGGATGTAGTTGGTGTTTCTCCAATAGTGAGGGCCGTGGAAATCACTGAAATGTGTCCCAGGACACCCATGTGGGTTGTACAATAAAAACTCTCTGATTTTGGTGATCATTCAGCCATAACCCTTCAATGCAAGATCATGTGTTATGATGCACATTTTGCACTCTGATATACTAGTTCACCCACAGGTCATGACACCATCCTGTTTTGGAGTGTTCAATTTCCACTCTCTGGTTGTTTTGGAGAGCCACACATGATGTAAGTCACCCTTGGACAACACATTCATCACATTCATTTCTCCCCTGAGAATGCTGATGGGCCGTGCTTGATTGATACCTCCTCTCCTATGGTAAAAGGTTAAGGAAAGGGTCTGTGCTCAATTATGTAAAATCCAGCCCAACACAAGGCTGGTTCTTACATCAGCCTGTTTCCTGAGCTGTCAATCATATTGGTGACTCAGCTGAAAGGAATGCCAGCATCTGCTGCAAAGCTTATCTGTGCTGCTCAACTGCCTGGCCGCAGTCAGGTTGGCTAGCCATAGAGACATGTGGCATCTTTTTCAGGTGGTTTCAGACCTAGTCTTTTATAACAACCCTCCAAAAAATCTACTATGATTAATTGAGCAATTAGCCAGTCATCCAGTAATTTCCTTTTTTATTATTAATTTTATTATAAAAAATATGATTATTATTTTGTTTGTTTGTCCATGCCTTTATATATTTTATTTGGTAAATATGTGTTTATTATTATGTTTAGTTTTTCTTTCACTTTTAACTATTTTATTCCATTAATCAAATTATTGGAAGTTTGATAGTTAGTTAGTTTGTCCATTGAATTATGCATTTTATTTTATAAGTGGTATCTTTCTTCTTTTTCCTTTCATTTCAGAGATGATATGACCTCAGTCAGTTTTCTGGTATGTATTATAAAAAATGTTTATTTCCTTTTCTTTCATTTCAGTGATAAAATGTGTTTGTCTATTCTTTTATGTTTTTTTTTAATATTTAATTGAATTAACTAACATTTATTTTAACCAAGAATCCCTCCAAGAATTGCTTTAGTAGCGTCAGTTATCAACAATCAAATGCATTATTCAACCCAAAATAAGTCTTTCATGCACAAATTCACAGTACAAACTAGAGCTGCTCGAACACCCATACGATCTCATTCCTAAATGACAACAATTTGACCTTTTGGCGATTAAATCTTTGAAAAAAATCACAACGGATCATTCAAATTTGCTTTTGCACTGAACCAGATTAAGCAGTTAGGCTATCTAGATATGAAATTGCTACAAGTAGTCTTTTCATCCACACAATGTAATTATTTCCGTGTTACAAATATTCAAAATTTACAAGAATACTGGGATAAAAGTTTATAGCTCATATATAAATACCGACATGTATGGAAGTGGTCAAAATAGGGAAAATCGCTTTTTGAAATTAACTTGGTGTTTCATTAATGATTGTATCGATTACATTGATTACTTGTGATTTACAAAAAATGCTTTTGTCATTGAATAATTCATTCAATAATTTGTTTAAAAATGCTGATTCATTCAGTAATGAAACAAGTGAAGTATTTATGAGTGAGTCATTGAATCATTCATTCAAACCGATTTTTTTTAAATGAATTCAAGTTAAAGGTACAATATGTAAGAATTTTGTATCAAAATATCTAAAAACCACTTGCAGCGTTATATATTTCTTTCACTTACATTATCCTAAATGTTTCCAAGTATTTATAAATTCAGAGAAATTCACAATTTCAAATAGTGCCTGTCCCTTGTCACTTGTCGCCTGTTAATGACGTAATATCCCTGTTATCCCTGGTTTCCACTAGTAGTAACCATGGCGACAGACTGAGCAATGTCTAGCGGCACGCTGTTGTTGTTTCGTTCAAACGTTATGAACCATGGCACACAGACTTTGGGACAAAAGGAGAAATAAAACGAGCATCATTATAGGCGTGGTGATTTCGAGATGCCGAGAGCTCCTCGTCCGCGACAAACTTGGACTTGACATAGACGCCGCTCTTGCATTTTGGAATATGATCAGTATGGCATTCTAATGTTGATCTAGCTTACTGCTAGCCTCATACAGCCAACAAACTATCTCATATAATAACATTATAAATTTCAACTTCCTCAAATACAGTTTAGTATGATAATGTTGACCAAGTGAAACACCGTTGCGTTACCTCTATATTGGTCTCTCATTAGCAATTGCGACCTGCTTCATACCACATGTTAAAAATATGAATGTATTAACCCATAAACATTATTTCCCATAAACATTAAACATTAATACATAAAGTTCCATGATTCCGCTTTTTCACTGCGTCATCAACCTATGCCTTTGTTATTTGAAGAGGTTAGAAAAAAAATAAAATTACGTATTGTAGCTTTAATTAAACATGTTAAATAGACTGCAGCAATTAACATTTTCTTAGAAACTCCAGTAAATTACGCTATTTTGTTTGGCTGTCTATACTGAATCGTGGGAGAACCATGATCTCAATCTGAAACAGTCACACACACACAATTTATCTCAATTTATCTCAATTTGTCCAGAACTATGCAGCTCTAGTACAAACCAGTTTAATCAGACTCCTCGCGCAAGGAAGGTAAGTGTGCTGTAAAGAGAAAGAGAGAAAATTTGCCAGTGCTATTGGCTTTGTATGACATAATTGAAATTATGACAATTTCTAAAGCTTTAGATCATGCTCCTAAATGATATGAGTCACAAAATAGTGACAGAATCAGTGTGCTATTTCTATATTGAACCATATGAATTCATTTCACGCTGTACGAGCAAGTGCTCATAAGCAGAACTGACTCATCGTGTCCCTGAAGTCAGCTGATACTTTTCAAAGACTGCCAAAAATAATAGCCAGGAATACAGCACATTGACATATTGTAAAGCAGCTCCTTCATAAATGCATTACAGAGGTAAAACTGTCTGTTTTGCAGTTTATGATAGTATTTCATCAGATTGGTTTTCTTAAATCACATTAAAGTTAGAGCTTGTTGTTTTACGCGGTGCAAACTCAGTGAAACATTTTCATTTTGCCTTATTAATTGTTGTCATTAGTTAATTTCCTACATTATATTATATAGATGTATAAGTAACCTCTGAAAATGAGCCCAATACCCTTAAAAATGCTCCCATGTGGCTTGTCTAGTCTAATTTGCACAGCGCTTTCATCCTTTTGTTAGGAGTGTCGCAAGGCGAATAAGAAATGATCTGTCCACCTAACCTATGGCCGCATGACCAAATGAGCTTTTGAAATATTTAACACTGCAATCCTTAAAGGACCCTCTGCTTTGAAAGAGTAATGTGTAATACTGTGGTTTTCCACAAATGGGTCAGCATAGACTCTGATGGTCTATTTCCAGAACGTCCTTGGTGTGCAAATGTAAAATCACAATGTGATTGAAAAAATTCTAGATAGAGAGTGAAAACATGCTGACGTCGACAGATACGCACCACTCCAATCAATCTCTGTCACGCACCAGCTGTTGTCACTGAGTGCTTTATATTTCCCATATAGAGGAGTTTAGGAGATGGATTTGTTTTGGACAACAACAGAAATCAACTGCAAGTGTTGTGAGTTAGAAGTACTCAAATGAACTTGTACCATGATAACTTTGGTTCCTGCATCTGCTATATGTCCCTGGATGTATTTGCAGTCAGTGCATGAATGTTTGAATCAGTATTTAAAGCTTCAGTTAGTTGTTGGTCCAGTGAGTTTTTGCTTTGATTGCGAATGCTTTAGTTTAAAGGACCATAAAATAACTTGAATCTGATGTGTATCAGGAGTGGGAAACATACATGTGCCTTTTGTTTTGCAGTCCTTTGGGCGAAAATGCTTTGTTGATGGTAGAGGTCAGAGGAGAATGGGCTGACTGATTCAAGCTGATAGAAGAGCAACTTTTTGACTGAAATAACCATTCGTTACAACCGAGGTAGCAAAGCATTTGTGAAGTCTCAACATGCACAACCTTGAGGCGGATGGGCTACAGCAGCAGAAGACCCCACCGGGTCCCACTCATCTCCACTACAAATAGGAAAAAGAGGCTACAATTTGCAAGAGCTCACCAAAATTGCACAGTTGAAGACTGGAAAAATGTTGCCTGGTCTGATGAGTCTCGATTTCTGTTGAGACGTTCAGATGGTAGAGTCAGAATCAGAATAGAGTCAGAACATCATGCCTTGTTACCACTGTGCAGGCTGCTGGTGGTGGTGTAATGGTGTGGAGGATGTTTTCTTGGCACACTTTAGGCCCATTAGTGCTAATTGGGCATTGTTTAAATTCCACGGCCTACCCGAGCATTGTTTCTGATGTCCATCCCTTTATGGCCACAATGTACCCATCCTCTGATGGCTACTTCCAGCAGGTCAAACACAGTATTAGTATGGTGTTCCTAATAATCCTTTAGGTGAGTGTATATGTTGAGCGTGTGAACACAATGGCCAACCAGAGGTGGTTAAGAATCCGTTCAAAAGCACTCAAAATGCTAGAGGGAAATGCTGGTATCATCACATTTTTTAAAATTTCAGTAACAACTTGACAAATGTAACAAATTATCCAAAATTGCCAATTGTATAGTGCTAAAAAGGAAACAGCAAAATTCTCCCTGTGCACAGCCTGTCTGTTTGGTAAAAAACAATTCCCGTATCTGTTGACTCTGTTTACCAGCCATTCTTGTTGGAAGGTTTTGTATCTTTCAGTGGACAACCAGATGATCAAGTTGAGATTCGGGTTTTGCGAGACACTGCAGCTGCACGCTCGTGGGGATGTGCTGCCTTTTTCAGAAAATCCTGTTTGGATTGCTGTATCCAGTGCCTGGTGTTGAGTTCATTTTGTGCAATGACTTGGCTGGGGGTAGAGTGCTGGCAGTATTGGAAGTGTTTGATAAACCAGTGATTACTTCAGTTAAAGAAGAATTAACTTTGAAGTATCCTTAGGCTTGCTTCGCCCTGGCCACCCGAGGGGTCTTCACCACCCTGGCCCCCCAAGGGGTCTTCACCACCCTGGCCCCCCGAGGGGTCTTGGGTCTTCACCGCCCTGGCCCCCCGAGGGGTCTTGGGTCTTCACCGCTCTGGCTGCCGCCTGATAGACTCTCTGTTTCGCCCTGGCCACCTGACTCTCTGTTGACTGATTCGTTCTGTCACGACACACACGGGACGGAAGATCCAACTTCTGCAAATTGGATCTTCTGTCCCCTGTGTGTTGTGAAAGAACGAATCCGTCAACTCAAGATCCTGCGGTATGTTTTTTTTTTTATATATCTTCCCCCAGCCACCGAGCGGGAGAGAAGGGAATTTTTTAAGGTGACCTGGTTGGTCAAGTTTTGTGGGACCCGTGGAGTTCATAGAGGAGGATGTAGTTGGAAGATGATCTTGTTTCCGGTGGTCACTGTTCCGGTGGTCCCGGTTCCGGTGGTCCCGAGTCCAGGGGTCCGGAGAAGGAGAAGGAAGAGACACAGCCTGTCGGCCAGTCAGAGACTGTTCACGTCACGTCTACACAGCCAGAGATTGTTCACGTCACATCTGCCCAGTCAGAGACTGTTCACGTCCCGTCTGCTCAGACAGAGACTGTTCACGTCCCGTCTGCCCAGCCAGAGACTATTCACGTCCCGTCTGCCAAGTCAGAGACTGTTCACGTTCCGTCTGCCGTCTGCAGAGCCAGTGCCCGTTCCTGAGCCGGAGGCAGAGCCAGTGCCCATTCCAGAGCCAGAGGCAGAGCCAGTGCCCGTTCCAGAGCCGGAGGCAGAGCCAGTGCCCGTTCCTGAGCCGGAGGCAGAGCCAGTGCCCGGTCCTGAGCCGGAGGCAGAGCCAGTGCCCGTTCCTGAGCCGGAGGCAGAGCCAGTGCCCGGTCCTGAGCCGGAGGCAGAGCCAGTGCCCGTTCCTGAGCCGGAGGCAGAGCCAGTGCCCGGTCCTGAGCCGGAGGCAGAGCCAGTGCCCGTTCCAGAGCCGGAGGCAGAGCCAGTGCCCGTTCCTGAGCCGGAGGCAGAGCCAGTGCCCGGTCCTGAGCCGGAGGCAGAGCCAGTGCCCGTTCCAGAGACGGAGGCAGAGCCAGTACCCGTTCCTGAGCCGGAGGCAGAGCCAGTGCCCGGTCCTGAGCCAGAGGCAGAGCCAGTGCCCGGTCCTGAGCCGGAGGCAGAGCCAGTGCCCATTCCAGAGCCAGAGGCAGAGCCAGTGCCCGTTCCAGAGCCGGAGGCAGAGCCAGTGCCCGTTCCTGAGCCGGAGGCAGAGCCAGTGCCCGGTCCTGAGCCGGAGGCAGAGCCAGTGCCCGTTCCTGAGCCGGAGGCAGAGCCAGTGCCCGGTCCTGAGCCGGAGGCAGAGCCAGTGCCCGTTCCAGAGCCGGAGGCAGAGCCAGTGCCCGTTCCGGAGGCAGAGCCAGTGCCCGTTCCAGAGCCGGAGGCAGAGCCAGTGCCCGTTCCAGAGCCGGAGGCAGAGCCAGTGCCCGTTCCAGAGCCGTTCCAGAGCCAGTGCCCGTTCCAGAGCCGGAGGCAGAGCCAGTACCCGTTCCTGAGCCGGAGGCAGAGCCAGTGCCCGGTCCTGAGCCGGAGGCAGAGCCAGTGCCCGGTCCTGAGCCGGAGGCAGAGCCAGTGCCCGTTCCTGAGCCGGAGGCAGAGCCAGTGCCCGTTCCTGAGCCGGAGGCAGACCCAGTGCCCGTTCCAGAGCCGGAGGCAGAGCCAGTGCCCTTTCCAGAGACGGAGGCAGAGCCAGTGCCCGTTCCAGAGCCGGAGGCAGAGCCAGTGTCCGTTCCTGAGCCGGAGGCAGAGCCATTGCCCGTTCCTGAGCCGGAGGCAGAGCCAGTGCCCGTTCCAGAGCCGGAGGCAGAGCCAGTGCCCGTTCCAGAGCCGGAGGCAGAGCCAGTGCCCGTTCCAGAGCCGGAGGCAGAGCCAGTCCCCGTTTCAGAGCTGAAGACAGAGACAGTGCCTGTTCCAGAGCTGGACAGTTTGAGCTCCAGGACCAATAGGTTCAAATTTCAGTCCTGACAGAAGTACTAGTGTACTTTCTTACATAAAACTTTGCCTTGTGGTTTGTTTATTCAGGATGGAAAAGTTTGTTGTCTTTTTAGTTTTGAGAGTGGATTAACTTTCCCAGAGTGCCACACAGGTAACCTCTGAGCACTTCAGTGTGTAAGGACTGAGACAAGGAGAAAGAGGTAGATGTGTGATAAGGAGTTTCTATTCTATTCCCCCCTACTCATCCTCCCTTATGACTTATTACAAAAGATACTGACAGCCTTCCTGATTTGTTGTATCTATCATCACCTCCACTCTCACAGCCCTCTATAATTTGAATGCCGGTGATGGCTATATTTAGTCCATTCAATGTCAGTTAAGGGCAGCGGCATATCTACACTGTAAGCATAATGGAAAAGTGGACCTAATGTACACTGAACCCTCTCGCTAGTCTCACTGCATCTTCAGTTTAGAAATATAGCATGAATCATGATGCTGACCTCTATAGAGAAAGGCAGTTTTCTTAGGTTTTGTATGTTTTGCATTCGTTTGGATATATAGTGTGATTTGTGTGAGATCTCTAAAGAAAAAAAAGATGAATGAACATTGTTTGCCAATGCTTGTAGGGTATTTTTTACAGTCATTTCTTTTAGATTTTGCATTTGAAGGTACTTTTCTGATTGAAAAAGTGCAATATACAGACATTAAAATGGAATTGATATTTCCCCTTTTTAATGCAAAGAACATTTATGACTACCATAACTGAGCCTGTGTGGAGGAATGAAAATGAAAAATTGCCAATTTCACATGACAGAACTCAATTTCATTTTGCTGAAAATGACTATAAAAGAGCCATTCTACTGGCTTTTAATCCAAGTGATGCATTTGATGGCTGTAAATGAGAAGATGACTGGAGACATGAGGATGGCACAAGTTAATGTGTGTTATTTTGTTGTGATATATAACGTTTGACAACTTAGATGTACGTCACTGTAACAGTCAAATTGTAAACATCATATCAAACTGGGGCCAAAAACAAATGGGGTTATGGTTTAGAGGGGTCATTCTGTCATAATCTACTCGCCATTGTGTCATTCCAAACCTGTATAACTTTCTTTCTTCTTAAGAAAAAGAAAATATTTTAAAGAATGGTAGCCAAACACTTTTAAAACACTGAGATGTTTCTCAAAATATTTTAATTCAGAAAGACTTTCCCTTTAAGATCGCTGTTACAATCTCACTGGCTTTTACACAGGCACAAAATCACAAGCATTTTAGATAAAAAAAAGGGTTATGCAAGCCATGTAACAGCTTTAATTGTGAGAGATTTTACCCATTTATTGGAGCATTACATTAGTTGTGCAATTTTTCTCAAAAGACAGTCTTGGCCTTTGCTTCTCAGCAGGTGGTTTTATACAGCACAGGAGATGCAGGGAACTTAAAGAGTTGTGTCTGTCTTGTCAGCTCTTTCTCCTTATGTTGGCTGCTTTCTGCTGTGTTTCCTTGCTCTTTTGAGGTCGAGCTATTTGTAGCATCCTTATTTTCTGTTCGGCCAGTGTTAAGAATTTCTTACTTTCTTTTGCTGGTTTACTTCATAAATTATAAGGAAATTATAATCATAATATATATGAAACTCAATGTGCTCGAAACCTGGGCTTCTTGATTGACCACAACTTAAAATTTCAGAAAAGATCAGTGCTGTTGTAAAGTCATGCTTTTTTCATCTCCACCAACTTTCCAAAGTGAAACCTTTTTTAACTCAGCACAATATCCAAATAGTAATTCATGCATTTGTAATATCTCGACTGGACTATTGCAATTCTCTTTACTTTGGTCTATCAGCTAGACTCCTCACTGGAACACGCAAGTATGAATCGATCACCCCCATCTTATTTAAACTTCACTGGTTACCTTTCAAATTTAGAATTGATTTTAAAATGTTACTTTTTGTGTATAAAGCTCTTAACAACCTGGCCCCTTAGTACCTGACCAACCTGGTTTCACTGTATGTATAGGCCTAAAACAGTTAGGTCCTGTCGGATTGCATTTAAGTCGCATTTCATCCATTTCAACATTAATCTTTATTGAAATTGGTTCATATATTTAGTCGAAATGTAAAATAAATTTGGTACCCTCTTGACCGAGAAAAGTCAAAAACTCCCACAATAAATGATGAGCTAGTGTTTGTAGTCTCAACCCTTATACAAAGAAATGGCACTTCCTGCTTTTTATGACGTCATAAAAAGCAGGAAGTCGAACACTTAAATCATTATTTCTGCCATCTCAGGGGAAAATAAGGGAATAAACCATTACCATTCAAAAATATGACTGGATTTCTAAAGATAAAAAAAGCTTAATGCAAATGGGTGAAGTATCCCTTTAAATAAATTCAGATTGTATTATGTTGGTAATAGGCACTTATCTAACGCTAAAAGTGCGTATAACACTTGAGTTTTGCCACAGACTTGACGTCCCACCGTCTAGAACACAACTGATTGCTTTTTCAAGTGCCTCCATACTTGACAAACTGCGGAAAACTATTTTTAAATAGGAAATGATGGAATATTTATGTACATTTTTACAGCGGGTCTATTCGCACGGGATAAGTATTACCTGAGGTAATTTTTCCAGACCTTTTTACTGCAGGTAAAAGTCGCCGTAATCTTTACTGACATTGTCCACAATGATTACTGAGATGGCACATTTGGACGAGACTAAAATCACTGAGAAGCTCTGGTAATTATTACTTTACCCCACCTCTAGTTAAACTAGTTCCGGGCTTATTAATGGGGCTTATGGCCTCATCTTTCTGTGTGATCACCCTTGAACATACCTTTGTTTCAGAAACATTTCCACCACATTTGCACAGGTGAGTTCAGTAATGTAATAAATTGAGCCTTATCTTATGTTACATTACACTAAGAAATATCACATCATCAAAAGAGTGAACAAACGTTGTTCTCAAAGAAAGGAATGCCTTATATGATGTGGTAGGCCTATTTTCAGTTAAAAAAGATGACCTTTACTGTAAGCACAAGTCTTTATGCTGTTGCATATCTTGTTTCTTAGCAACCAAACTCGACTGACATACGTTGTGGTTTTCTTTAAACATTGTTAAGTATCATTGTGCAAAATGAAACAATCATTATCATGACAAAGTTAATGCCTCTGTGTCATGAAAAACAGGACGACATTTTTAAAGGTGATAATTAGCTTGAAAAGAAAGAACCCCAAGAACATTTTATAATAAGAAAAATATAAAATACCATTCATTTGATTCTGTGTCATTAGTGTCTAGTATTTGGACTCACACAAACTGGATTTGGCTGTGGGTTTCATAATCTAGTGGTCTCACATGTAGGGACCAAATTAAAAGGTTTGTGAGTTTTTTTGTTGTTGTTTGTTTTGTGTGTGTGTGTCTCAATTGCGTCTCAGATAACTATTGTGTTTACAGGGGACCAGCCAAAGAGTTCCACCTTGACAGTAAAGGACAATCTAGGAAGATAGATAAATAACGTTCCGGTTACAAACTTAACCTTGGTTCCCTGAAATAACGGGAACGAGCATGGCATCCGTTTTTGATTCTTATGGGAAAAACTCATTTTTTCCGAATACTGAAGCCTGATTGGTTCATGTCTCTGCACCTGCACAGACAAATGGCTTTTCAGCCCTCCAAAATAGCCTATTTAAGCAGCCTATCAAACGGAAGCCGCCCTGGGATGCCGTAGCCAATGGGCGCTTGATGACAAGGGCCCCAAAGCAGGCTACCAGAGATCTAGACCTACTCCTCACTCCAATAAGGCACTGCAAGTCCAAGGACTTGTAAGCTATCCAGTGGGATAGTCTATGCTTCGTATCTGGCAGCCCCTTAGAGTAGCTTCCAAAGCACACTGTTCTGACTGCCTGAACTGGCTAGAGGTTCCCAATCCATCTCAGGTGGGCGAGGGCCATCCACATCCACACATTTCATTAAGGTGCATAGAGCTAGGGACAGTCTGAATGGTAGTGCTGTAGTTTGGTAAGCTATCCTTTCGAACGGGAATCTCAAAAACAGTGATGGAGAGCTATCTGGATATGAATGTATGCATCCTTCAGATCCACTAATAAAAAACAATCCACTGGGCGAGAGGATGTGTGTCATACGGTCTAATTTGACATGGCGGGACAGGCTTTCCAAGACTGGCTCTGGGCGGCGAGAGTTGAAGAAAGAGTAGAAGCTCTGTGGTAGGGGTTGGCGCTTGCAGTAGGATAATGTGGAGGAGAAATGCTTTTTTGGGGATTTTGGTTGGGAACCTGCTTTGGAAAGACCATTTAGGAGCGGTCGACCCTCTGCAGCTTTTAGCCTTGTCCTCGTGTCCGAATCATCAAGGCTGCTTGGGTGGCTCAGGGTCCAGCATTAGGGCCGCTTGAGAAACGGGTAGCGCTTTCCTGAATGGAATCGCTGCTTTTCCACTAGGTTTCTGCCTTTTGCTGGGGCTGAGCAGGTGCGGGAGCCGACAAATTAAATGACAAATTAGGGTGACTCAGGGCACCAGAGGAACACGCTCGCTTCAGCAGGAAATGCATCGGTCTCCTGTGCCAATGTGAAGTGCTCAGTGAAGCCATCCACTGCGAAACCAAATAAGTCACAGGGAGAGACATGGGGTTCCAGGAGGACTGTCTTCTCAGCATTCTTGATCTCTGTTAAGTTTACCTAAGGTGGCACTTAAGGACCACCAAATTGGCCATGGCACAGCCAATCGCTAGTGACATGCAGGGCGAGGTTGGTCGCACTGTGCAGCTCTTTAAAGGCCACCAGGTCAGGATTGCTCTCGTCCATGGCACGGAGAAGTTTGGACTGGTAAACTTGAAGGACTATTATTGTGTAAAGGGTGGAACCAACCTGGATGCTCACGGCGCCCCAGCTGCTGAAACCACTCATCGAGGCGGCTGCGAATGGGCTCTTCCGGAGCCGACCATTCTAAGCCCAACTCCTTAATAGCGTTGATAAGGACGCAAATGAGCTCTGAGTCCTGCCGAGGCCTGACTGAGTCCATCTCTTTAGGCAGCGAGTGGGCAGAGTCATCGCTGGAGTTCGCCCAGTCCTCTGCTTCATTCTGTCATCAAAAGCTGGGCTGACATGAGCTCGCTACAGCCCTGTTGCTCCTCCCCACGACTCCGCTGGTTTTTTTCCATCTCTGTTCGAGGTGAACTGGAAGTGAAACTGGAAAGTGTGCAAGGCAGGATCGCTCTCTTTAAAGAAAGCGATCTGTGAGCGCAGCAGTGCAAGACTCATGCTCTTGCAGCATTGGAAGGATTTTGTCATCTGACCATTTTGAATGGTGGGGGTTTAAAAGCCATCCTGCTTGCCTGCTGTTCATGACAAGTGCATAATCTGAGGAAAAATGGCACTGTTCTTTGAAAAATCTCAGCAGATAGCTTTCTGGCTGAAGGGGCAAAAAACTATTTAACGAAATAAAAAATGCATATTCTTTTCATTGTGCTACTGACATCAGGACACATTTTACACATAAAACTATCTTTTAAGTGATGTTGAGCCATTGGGCATTAGCATTAGAATGCACTTATGGAAGGTTAATGGTGTCATCCATATGAAGTCACTGTATTTCTATATCTAACATCCAAACCCTGTTCATCAAGCTTTCAGTGCCAGCCTCTACTGGAGCACAGAGCATAACCCTATGGCCCTTATTCCTATTGATTATTAATCAGTGCCTCAAAGACAGCCTGGTCTCGCACCCCAGTGTGTGATTGGTGAAGATCCACATCTTGACATCTGAAATGCCAGTGGATGAGTTGGAAAGAACAGTGAGGCAAAGGAGATGTAAGTGAAAAGGCTTTCCCTCCTTTCTTTTTCCTCAAAGGAAACTCCATAATGGGGTGTATTCTGCATTTGCTCAATTATCCTCCCAGCTTTTGTCTGATATTTTCCATTTTTTTCCTGAAAATGTCTATTTGCAGAGTAGCGAGCAAACAAACACAAAAGGAGGAACAGTTTATTACTTTGAGTTTCTGAGAAATAAACAGAAATAATCATAATAATTCTGAATGAATCTTTTCACAGTCTGTGAGTGAGTCACTCAATGGAATAAAAACGTATTCGAATCAAATAGATTACCAACGGACTACCTGACTGACTTGGATGAGTGGAGGATGATGAAGGATAAAATTTTATGACGAGGATGGACGGAAGTATGAATGGATGGAGGTATGTTTACTAAAGTGTGTTGTATTGTAGATCAAGGATTTCTTGAAAGATTGGACAAGTAATGCTGAGTTTATAATTTTTATAATGTTAAATGTTAAAAAAAATATATATTGTTAGATTATTGAATATAAATTGGTAAATGTTTGACAAGGCAGGCCAAATTATTAAAAATAAGTTGAATGCATATTTTGGTATGTGCATTTAATATAAATATTCTGGTTTATTTCATGTTTTGTTTTTTGTTTTTCAGATAATGCCTCTTTTATTGGTAATTTTTGTTAATAGTTGTGTCACTCATCAACAACAGTACTGAATAATGGGTAAAATAAATGTAAACTTTTTAAGTTAGCAAAAAAAATGATTTATACATTAGTATTCATGCCATTGCTTTGCCCATTTAAATCACTTCATAAATAACCAACTGTCACATGTTTCACATAATATCATGTATTAATAAAAAAAAACATATCTGAATCTTAAAACATCTCTGCTTAGTGCATTTCCATGGAAACAGCTCTACTGTAAAGTGTAAACCAGAAAAAAAATCAGACTGGATTTATGAAAAGGTTCTCTGAAGATGCCTAGATTTCTTCCATTATAAGTAATTAAGAGTGCTTTGTGTTGATTAGTGAAAATGAGAAAAAGTACTTCTCAGTGGGAATTAATATTTTTATGGGTACTGTATTATTTTCTTTAAAGCATAATTAAATTGGAGTGAAGCTTTTGAATTGCCTAGCCTATTACAGCATATACACACAGCACAGTCTAGGTTTTTATTAAAAAAAAAGAAAAAAAAAACACTTTTCCTTTTCTAATTCTGTAATTTAATAAAACTGTAAAAAGCTTGTAAAACATGCACAGTGATGTTTCTAATGTTTAAAACATATCAGAAATATAAGATTGGCTACATCGGCTGCACTTATCTGCATGCAAGTGCAGCTTGAAGGATCCACTTATAGAGGAAGAAATAGTCCTGAGGTTATGATTATGGTCACATTACTCTTTTTTTCTATTGGCTCGTGGTGTAAAACAGCATTCACACTATACATGCTTTAAAATGTTTGCTTGCTATAACAAAAAAAAAAAATGCATGTGTACAAAAGTGCAAACTTAACAATGTCAATTTTTGTCCCCACAGCAATCTCAGATTGCCATTTAGTATTACCGTTTTTCTCAATTGATTTGGCTTAGTTCCTGAGTGAGAATTATTATTATTTTTTTTTTCTGAAAAGATCAGATCTCTGGATGGTTAGTTTCTTGTTCACACCAGATTTGAATTCCTGATTCATTTAAGCAAATTTATTTTGCTTTGGAAAATATGTGCGAGCCATATGTAGTGTCTGTAGTTTGCACAATTAATGCACATGGCTGGCTGATCAAAGGTGATTCAAAACTGATCAAAGTTGATTCTGAGTAAAATTATCGTATCTCTTCACTACTTCTAAAGATACTTTCACTGTGTGAGCCATCCCATTCAATTATCATAACCTGTCATACATATTCCACATGACATTGACTGTTTTCTGTTTGCCTGCAACATAGTGCAAAAAAGATCAATGTATACTGTATACAAATGTGCATATTCTTTTTCTTTTTTCTTGACTTTGGCATTATGGACATTATTGCTTTTACCGACTGTTCAGCTATAGACAAAACTGACATACAAAGTCAGAAATGTAGAACAAAACATGTTTATATATAAACTACATATATAAATATATAAAACTACATATATATGTTTATATATAAACTATATATATAATATATATATATATAAACTTGTGAAGTATCAAGGACTAAGCCTGAAGAAACACCTGTCAGCAAAATACACTGGAAAGAGTTTGGCACTGGACTCGCTTAAGTGAATAACTTTTAAACTTTACCCATCCCCCTACTACAAGCTTTTACATCGTAACAGTTTGTTGTGGTGAGCCATTCAGTATTGCACATGCTTTATCTACAAAAATAAATCAGGATCTGATTCTGAATCATCCACTGTGACAAATATTGTGAGCAACACACCTGTAACATTTACTCATTCTTAAATCAGCATGTGTTCTCCCATCAACTGAATACCAGGCTCAGACCTCTTGCTCTGTGAGCAGCTGTTAGATTGATTTTCTCAGGCATGCATCATTTATCCTTGCGTCATAATTACGGAGCTCTGGGTTATTTGCTCATAGTTGGAAGTCTGGTTGGACATTTTGGGGGAGACTGTGTTACTGATAGAAGAACAGTAGAGAACATCAGGTCAGTCAAAGATGCTTACAAAGCATGGCAAGAGCCCCAGGGGTGCTTGGGAGGTGAAGAGACAGCCGGACAAGCAGTCACTCGGCGCCACAGGGGATTTGCAAGGACTTACTCTGATTGAATGTCCATGGGCAGTGCATTTTATTCAGTGGCTTTTTTTCCCCCAAGAAACCATTCTGAAATGATGAAGATAGATAGATAGATAGATAGATAGATAGATAGATAGATAGATAGATAGATAGATAGATAGATAGATAGATAGATAGATAGATAGATAGATAGATAGATAGATAGATAGATAGATAGATAGATAGATAGATAGATAGATAGAAATATCTCTTTTAAGACACTACAGGCGGCATTTAAAATGCTTTTTTTTTAAGGAATCAATCTTGTCTGAACTTCATCCCAGATTTTCGGATTTCACATCATGCTTTATTGGCAATTGTGTTCGCCAGAAGGCATAATAACTCAAGGGCATCAATTTGTGTGATCCGGTGATTTCAGAAAGGGTATTGCTAGTAAATATAGAACCTCCACCTCATTGATTGCCTTTCAGCTACTCCGTTGCTCAGTCCATGTACAGCCAAATGCTGCCTAATTCAGGTTCGAGCCAAAGACCATTCATCAGGATGAGGTATTTCCTGAGTGATTATACCTGTTATTTGTCCTATTAATGGAAATGGTAATGGATGACACACAGATGAAGGAGCCCATATATCAATGGATAGAGTAAGACAACTCTGTTTGTACTTATAAAGGTGCTAATCAATCAAATCAATTTTATTTAAGATTACATGATTAGGGCAAAGCTTTGTCCAATTTCTTGTAATATAATGACCCCCGCTCCAACTAGCATCCATAAACAACTGATAATTGTTAATATTGTTAAAATGTAATATGATTAGTTTATATGAAGAGTTCAGATGCAAAAGCCTCTAAGTGCCATTTGAAATTTTCTTCTAGAATGATAATTTTTATCAAGCTTGTATATTTAAGTTCAGTGATTTCACTTAAATGACAATGATAATTACCTATTAATTGTTATTTAAGTGAAATTACTGAACTTAAATATACAAGTTTGATAAAATGGCATTTAGAGGCTTTTGCATCTGAACTCTTCATATACAAATGCTTGTCCCTACACTGTTATTTTTATTTATTTATTTTTTTGTCACCGGAAAACTGATTTCTTGACTTTTTTTGACCAGTGCATCTATCTCATTTGTGATCAGATTTTTTAAAAAGCTACTGCTGACCTCCACCGATTAAATTACTGTTAGTGTGAAAGGCTTTAGGTGTATAAAAATATTAGCCAAATTAGTTCACTAATTTCAAACTCGTTCATCAAAACGAACGAATCTTTTTCCGAGTCAATTCATTCGTTTAATGAATCGAATCATTGAATGAACCAAATGACTCATTTTGATGAACGAGTTCGAACAGGAGAATCACAAACGTGCTTCACAGAACAGAGCAAGGCGAGCATTTGAGCTTCTAAAACTTAAACTTTGCTATTTATTTATTAAAGGAGCGATCGTTTCGCTTGATAAGACTCTTATTCATCGTCTGGAATCGTTTAAAGCCCTTTGAACAGTTTGCAGTTTGTACTGATAGTGTCTGGACCTTGAACTGTTTGGTTACCAGTAAAGTGCATTATATGGAGAAAAATGCTGGAATGTTTTCATCAAAAACCTTAATTTCTTTTCGACTGAAGAAAGAATGACATGGACATCTTGGATGACATGGGGGTGAGTAAATTATCAGCAAAAGTTTTTTTTCAAAAGTGAACTACTCCTTTAAATCTTAAGTAAAGACTGTGGGTCAGACAATCTGTTTAGTTTATGTTATATTTATAGAGGAACATCTCTTCTGGGCCTGTGTGAAAGGTTAATGTAGCTTGGACAATAGATTGTTTTTAATATGTAACTCTCAAAGTAGTTTTGGCATGTTTGGCAATATGAACTTGCTAATATACAGACACACTGTGAGCATGTAAGATATGTCGCTGTTGCTTAAATAGATATAAATCCTGCACCAGATCTAGGCAGGAGGAGCTGGGGAAAGTGATGCTTGTGCCCTGCAGGACTAGCCTACAACAAACACTCTTTATATGCTTTGTAAATGACTATTTAAAAGCAATCTCGTTGGCTGCCGAATCTGCTTGTGGCATGTGGTATGTGTGATTGCTTGTGGATTGTATAGTATCTATTAGCCTGCACCATCTAGAGTTTCATGACTGAACTAGGTATTTGTTCTTCAAAGAAAAGGACTGCTCCTTTAAGATCATGTGATACTGTGTTTACCTTTATTGTCATGTTGGTATTCAGTAGGGAAGAACTTTAGCATTATCGTAATTGGCATGGAACCTTATAAGCAACAGATTTAGAGCCTGAGTTGGATTCTGCCCTCATAGACAGCATACTAGGAATTAGATCAGAGCTATTATATGTGTGTTTTTATCCCTTTGGCACAAACACTTGTAAACCAGTGTTCATTTCCCTTTAAAGGTCAGATTGCCCTAGGTATACAAACATCAGACAGGTTAAGAGGACCTCCTTTTTGAGAACTCTGTAGGAGAGCTACTGAAGTGAGTTTGTCCCTCATTAGATACCAGGTATAAAGGGCTAGGTATTTAGCTAAGAGCATTTAGGCTCCTGCATAAAAGGCCAGTCTGGCAGTGAGTATATAGCCTCAGGGTTTTGCTGTGTACCATCATAATAAGCAGATTCTACTCAGATGACTCATCTCAGCAATACTTCATCTCAGTCACTCACTGCCCACAGTTCTGTTCAGCCTTTGTTCTGAGGAAACCTCAGTAATAACCTGCTGCCATTTAAACTCACGTTTGGATTTTAGAACGGGTTTACTTGTAATTCATGAGTGTGAATTTAAACTTGAACGGACAGGATTTTAAATTGGAATGACAGGAAGAGAAATGTATTTAATCAAACAATTAAAATATAATAATAAGAAACAATAAGGAAATTTGTATTATAGTCCAACAAAACAATATGGTTACATAATCAATTTGGAGAAATTATGGCTATTTTTCCCGTGACGTATTAAAAGAAAAATGCATCATCTTGATATCAGCTTTAGAGGGACAGCTGCAATCTATTTGTCAGCTTGGAATGAATACTGATGTTGTCTAATTATCAGTCAAACCAATGCCCACATATAGTCCATCTTGTTGAAATCCCTGTGTGGAGTCTGTGTGAAGAAGAGCTTTGTAAACTCTTGCAGAGTCTCTAGGGTGTGATTGCTGGGGGATACATATATCCTATGCATAAAACATATCTGCTGTCCTTTTCAATGACTCTTAAATATAGAGGTCTAGAGATCAACTTGGCAAGTTGGCATACTTAAATTTGAGGTATGCAGAACTGAAAATTCTCATTAAAAATTTGTCACGATTCCTGTGTGTATTTAAACCCTCTGTACCTTTGTGTATTTAAACCCTCAGTCATCTTCTATTCTTTGGCATGTGTTAACGTTTCGTACTGGTCTTTCTCTGTGGTTCCTTGTGTTTATTAATGTGATTTCATCGTTCATCTGCGTCAAGCCTCTTTCATCTGGAGCCAGTATGTCAAGCCAGTATGTGATGGATGGATGGATGGATGGATATATATATATATATATATATATATATATATATATATATATATATATAAAGAGAGAGAGAGAGAGAGAGAGAGAGAGCTCCCAATTCTTATTATTTCTCGTATAATATTATTAACAAAATGTATATTATAATTGGATATTATTCATTAATTTTATATTATTAATGTTGCATATTTTTTACGTTATGTAGAATACAAATTCTGGAAATCAACTTGGCATGGTTGGTTTGAATTTAAGAGAACTTTGAAATAAGATAACACATGCACCTCATTAAATGGCTATTGCAACAACATTTCCATACACATGTTTGTAAGTCTGTCTTTGAGAGGACGTTGATTGGTATAATGCAGGGGTTTTGTTGCACACACAAACTTTTTTGGTCACCCCTTGCTAACACTAAGAGAGAATAATAGATCATAACAGATATTTAATATTAAATGCCCTAAACACAATATGTAAATATTTCAGTGATGCTTTGGGTGAACAATATAAGCAATGGCTGCAGTGAGCTCCTTTGATGGTGCATCACGTGTTCGGCTACTTGTATGTGTTCTCGCTGGAACATGGCTGCGAATTGGTGCGTTGAAGATGTATTTTCTATGGTGAGGAATGTCTATGACTTCTCGGTCAGGCTTGTTCAGATGGTGACATGTCAATGGCCTAAAGAAGATTCAGTTAAATTGGTGTTCGGCTCTGCTTTATAAAGGCACAGCGCCAACAGCTATTCACGCACTTCAACATTGTTGCAACAGATGTTTTCTTTATTTTTTTCCCCCCTTTTTTCTGCTGATCTCCATGACTTATTTTGTCCTCACTTTGATGGTTCAAAACTCAAACTGGTCCAAACAGAGATTGTGATACACAAACACACACGAGAGAGAGAAAGTGAGAGTTTGGGAGGCAGGCAGGAAGGCATAGATAGATAGATAGATAGATAGATAGATAGATAGATAGATAGATAGATAGATAGATAGATAGATAGATAGATAGATAGATAGATAGATAGATAGATAGATAGATAGATAGATAGATAGATAGATAGATACTGTAGATAGATAGATAGATACTGTAGATAGATAGATAGATACTGTAGATAGATAGATAGATACTGTAGATAGATACTGTAGATAGATAGATAGATACTGTAGATAGATACTGTAGATAGATAGATAGATACTGTAGATAGATACTGTAGATAGATAGATAGATACTGTAGATAGATAGATAGATACTGTAGATAGATAGATAGATACTGTAGATAGATAGATAGATAGATAGATAGATAGATAGATAGATAGATAGATAGATAGATAGATAGATAGATACTGTAGATAGATAGATAGATAGATAGATAGATAGATAGATAGATAGATAGATAGATAGATAGATAGATAGATAGATACAGTAGATAGATAGATAGATAGATAGATAGATAGATAGATAGATAGATAGATAGACAGACAGACACACAGACAGACAGACAGATTTTACAAGAACATACCGCCTGCTAAATTATATTTGTAACAAATGTCTTTTTGCCCTTGTCATGAGATTCAGACACCGTTCAGCCGTCTGAGTTTACGTTGAAATGTGCTGTTCCACTGTGAATTTCAAGAAGTCTAATATGGGTTCAGGAGTCTCCCCCGATGTCTCTGGCCTCCAATTTCCTTCAGTCTGGATGTCTGACACGAGGCAGAATCCTTGCTCAGAGAAATACTGATAACATGGAAAGGCATCTAAAAGTTTAAAGCAACAAATGAAAATGCCATTGCCACCGCAGATATCTGCCACTCTTCAGTGCACACGAACGGTTCTCCCCTGTCAAATGTCTTCTATGCATAATCTCACAATTGGAACATTGCAGTGTATTTATATTTTTTCTGCGTCATGAGAATTACCTGGCAGAATATAATTCTGGTGTTTCCAAACACTCCCCTGTCTGCTATTGGTCAATCAAACAGATGGTCCCGCCCCCGAAGACACGCTGTAACTTTTAGTTCCACGCCCAAACTCACGGTATGGACTAAGTTTATTTGATATTAATGTATTTCTACATGACTGGAACATCAAACTAGAGGCAAACACCAATCTGTGAGGTGTTTATTCACTTAAACCCAATGGGGTCGGCGGTCGATCACCTAGCTTTTTTTTTTCTTATTAGTGCGAAAGAGACTCAAATAACTGGACTCGATTGTTGTCATATATGCATACATCATCAAGTGTTATACTGTTAAATGTCTACTTTTATTTTTGTGCACTCATAATTAAAACAATATGTTGTGCTTTTCATAAAATAAAGAAAATAAACATGATTGGCGTTCTGCCATCTGAACTTGAGCAACCCGGTCTCATCCCAAGACGTCATATAACTGACGTTTTGGGACGTCTTTTGACCATACGTCAATATTCGCCTTTTTAGGGCCCCCTTAAACGTTGGTAGATGAGGTTATGGGATCCTAACTCTACCCCAGACCTAAACCTAACCCGTCACCTAACTGACGTTAAAGGTAAAGCGTCAGTTGTATGACGGCCCGGGATCGCCATCTACCGACGTTTAAGGGGGCCCTAAAAAGGCGGATATTGACGTATGGTCAAAAGACGTCCCAAGACGTCAGTTATATGACTTTTTGGGATGAGACTGTGTTAACTTGAGTGTGAAGCTAATTCTGACACGGTAAAGAAAATTAACTGTAACTCAGCAAATTTGCCACACATGCATGAGAAATGTATCTTTAGAAAGCTATTTTTAAATGATGTAACATGATAATCCATATATATTTCTGTAGTGTACTGAAGTGTCCCTTTTTAATGATTTTAAGTTATATAGGCTGCCTGCATTTCTGTACAGTAAAAATTATTATTATTATTATTATTATTATTACTATATGCAGCCATACAAGTATATGCCTACAAGGCACAACAAACCTGGTGTTCATTATATATTGTTTGTGAATTTTAAATCACAATTTTATCCTGAAAATTCACAATTAGATCTTCCCCAAATCGTGCAGCTCTTAGTTTTTGTTTTAACAGGGATATATATATATATATATATATATACTGTATATATATATATATATATATATATATATATATATATATATATATATATATATATATATGAATGCTGGGATAGGTGTCATATTCCAACTTGGATCAGCTGAGAGTCAACTGATGCAAGCATGACTGACGTGACCTGCCAGAACTACTGCTACACTTGATTTCGTGTAATCCTATTCAAACATCTTGTCAGTAATGTCTGAAATCTTACTTAAATCTTAGTTGCTGGTTGTTTCAGGAACACCAGTTGCATGCTATGCTTCAAGACTGTTTGGTCTGTTACATTGTGCTCTTTAATATGCATAGACTTGCTAATTAAGCCCATCGAATTCTAATGATGTGGCCATGAGAGCACTCTGTCAGCTTGGAGGAAAGGTGCATCCTGCAAACCCTCCACTCTAAAGGTTTGGCATGATATGATTAGTTTTATTGTAGTATGTTTGCCTTGTTGAGCATCGCATATCAATTTATTATCAAGAGGAAGAATGTATGCTAATTTTTAATCATAGCATTATCACTTTTAGGTCACAAATTCTGAATTTATATTCATATTGTAAATGGGCCGGAAATACCAATATTGTGTGTTAAAAGGTTTTGTGCTGGAAAATCCAGCATTTCTGTTCACCAGCATAATGTCCTTATGTTTTGCATGTCACCAGCATGGGATACTGGTTTCCTGCTCTCCAGAAAGATCAGCACTACACCAGCTCTAACCAGTGTAAACCAGCCTGGAATTCATACTGGTTTATGCTAGATTTTTCTGCAGGGTTATTAAATATTAACTTTATTTATTGAACTATTGTATAATAGTGATGTCACACTGTTGGTCTGAATATCCTGACATTGTCTATTTTTGCCTCGCCAATGAACAAAATGAACAAAACCACAGCAGAATCAACTGGACGTTTCTGAATTTGATCACACATTAGAGGCGTTTTGAATTAATGGACTTTTGAACTATTTGATTTATTGAATAATTCAAATTGTGTCATTCCTGAATTCAGCGTTTTGGAATGAAGCAGTTGTCATTTATTAGCTCGCTCATAAAGAAACTTCTTTTGATCCTGAATTAGCCTATTCAGCATTTTCGAACAAATTGGTTGAGTGAAGATTCAATGACTCACTCATAGAGTTTGCGTGTGAAATTTGCCTAATCTCTGAGTAGTACTTCTTTTGAATACTTACTTTGTGAGCATTAAAAAAGAATGCTATATATATCATTGTAATTCAGATGTACTACATTCATTATGTTGACCTACCAGCGCCAATTGTGTTCCTTCACTGCCATTAAATCCTCTCATGTGGCCTCACTTTAAAATCTCGCTGGAAGTAGGAGGTCATTCTGGTTAATAACTAACTTGGTTGAAGTCACGTTACCATTGCATATCCAGACACTACGCCTCTGGTCAAATATGCAAAAATCTTTCTGGAACTTGCAAATCGGGACAACGAAGTAGTACAAACAGTGATCAACAGATATCAACGTTCTCAGAACGATACAAATTTGAGGACTAACTTTTTGATGTGTGGTTGGAATATACTATCCTTGCCAGCATACAAAAGCATTTAAGATTAGAGCTAATTGAACAGGGCACTAAAACTTAACCACAAACCTTCAAGGAGCTGTCCTCTAAATATCATTGAGATCCCACTCCCCTTAAATGTAGCAGAGTCATTGAATGCTGATGCAATTACAAGCTTTCCGTAAGATCCAATTGCAAACGGGATGTTTACCAGAATACTGGTAAAATGCTCAAGGGAAGATAAATGTGAACATTCTATGGAAATAAATACTTTTATGTTAAAGAACTATCGGACTGCATGGATTTCCCACTTTTTTTTTAGATAGATGGTCCCTTATTAAATTGTGGGTCATACAACTTTTGACATGAAACCAGCATAATCTAGAACAAACATGCTCATGAATTAAGAGCAACTGTGAGAGCAAAAGGAGAACTATCCTAGCATGTGTGGATCTACTGTGAAGGAATGAGTCATTAATTAAGCAGAATCATACTCCACAAAATCCGTATGGCTGCTATTCTGTTCTTTTGAGTAACCAGAGAGAGGGGGGGAGGGAGGGAGATGTCTGGCACTGTAATTGGAGTTCCAGTTCATAGGAGCTGATATATTATTTTCGAAAGTGCAAAAGCTAACTCTAATGAAGCTTTTTACAAAGCCCTTTTGATAAAGTGCTGATGATAAGAAGAGCTTGGCTGAAAAGTGCATTGTACTGTACATTTGAAATTATCTCTAGGTGACATTGCCTGGTTTCTTTGCCCCAGTTGTGTTCTCTCAGGAACTATTCCACCTTGCTCTTGCAGGACAGATGCAGTAGGGGCTGGTCATCTATCCTGCAGCAGGCAGTCTCTCATCAAGCTGTTCTCCTCTCCAGGTAAACGATATAGCGGAGCTGATAGTGCCTCAGACACAGTCAAGGACTTTGCTGGCCTTGCACTTATCTCAAGTTGCTATTCCAGCCCGTTGTCATCCTTTAACGTCATATAGAGCGCTATATGACAAAACGGCGCTATACTACGCACATGGCACCCGTTATCGTTAATATAACACGTGCTGTGAGGGCTAAGTTTAGGTGTGGGGTAGGGTGTACGTGTCATATTCACGCTAAAGGATTTATAACGTCTTGGGTTCGCGTGTTATATTAACGATAACGGGTGCCTTTAGCGTAGTATAGCGCCGTTTTGTCATATAGCGCTCTATATGACGTTAAAGGATGAGAATGCGTTGGCTATTCAGGAGAAGTGCTCGTGTGCAGTGATACATATAGTAGAACAAAGAGAAGAGTCGACCAGGTCAAAAGCATATAACATTCAGAAATAGAAAAATAATTGAGAGTAAGTGTTGAATGAAATATATTTTTAAATTGTTTTTTATAATATTTTAACTATATGAAAAGTAAGTTACTTTTATGTTACTTACAGTTTATTGAGACTCTCCTTCAGAAAGGAAGGGCTATGCTTACACCAGACGCGATGTGATAAGATTCCAGCGACAAGTGATTGTATGTGTCAAAATCAATCAAAACTCACAGCCAATCAGAACAGGGAGTGGGCGAGCTGTCACGGCAAGTACACAGCATAGAGTTATCTTGACAGCACTCGCAAGAAAATGGATAAGTACATAATCAAATACACAAATATTACACCATTTGTACATTTTTAAAAAGACATATGCTGCGTCCCAATTCGCATACTATCCGTCCTAAATAGTATTCAAAAATAGAATTAGTGCGTCCCAAACCGTAGTATGTTGAAATGAGTGTTTCAAAGATACCCGGATGGTTTACTTTTTCCGGTCAGAATCCGAAGTGTAGATCGATGCACACTCTAATGGCTGAAATTGCCCACAACCCTTTGCGCGTTGAACGAGGATTCGGTTAGAACTACAAACACGAGTAAAAAGTGTAAAAAAAAAAAAAAAAAAACTACAGACACAGAGGACGCGCAAGTCCCGCGGTTATGTTGAGAGGTTTAGATAAAGAGGTTTGAGTGATTAATTAACACTATCTGACCTGACGAAAATTAATTTATTAAATGTTCTCCACATTATATTGCATCTGCAGCAGCATTGTGAACTTTTGTAAGGATACGTTTAGCCATTACTTTTTAAATGCATCATTATATTCAAATTGCAAAACACGAGGAAAGTATACACATGAAAGACCCATGACTGGCAGATTAACCTGCTCCGATATCAAATTAGATTGAATGGAGGATTTTAACTGTGACGAGATGATTGACAGGGCAGTTTACGGTGAGGTGACCGGATGCACGCAGCACGCGACAGAGCCGTCCGTTAAAGATGACGTGATAGTATGTCCCAAAGCTTGCCTACTTTTTTGCTACACACTCAAAACTATGTACTTTTCTTCACAAAAAGAGTACATACTTTTAGGGCGTAGTATAAGTAAGCGAATTGGGACGCAGGGATAGGCCTACTGCAGCAGTGTCGTGTGTATTTAGGACACGGTGTTAGGAATGCAATGATTTTTATGTATTTTATTCATTCATATTGTGTAAATTATATAACTTTTCTCCAACTTTTTCTTTGTGACCTTTCTGAGACTCTTCACCATAGTGGAAGTGCTTTACTTGTCTTGCAGGTTTGTTTATATTGTCACAGTTATGGACTCTTGTTTTGTTTTTCTTTAGTTCCTGTTTCCCTGCTCTGTTTAGTTTTGTTTCCTGGGTTTCCGGTTATGTTTTTATTTGTTTCTATAGTTACTGCTGTGTCTTGTCTAGTCCTCCATTTATTTATACTCGCTGTTTGTGTCCTTTGTCGGTTCTCATCGTCATAATTTAGTGTGTATTTACCCTGTGTATTCTACTGGTTAATTAAAGACTCCCTATATGTAGTATGTGCGTCAAGCATCTTGGATTGCGACAACAATCCTGTTACAGGATAACATCCCTCAAAACAAGTAAAAAGAAGAAACGTGGTCTTCCAGTCCCGTCCTTCTGTTTGGATACTCTTCCAACTCCAATGTTCCCACCTGACATCCAGTCCCCTGGATCCGCTGTCTCCACTGGTGTATTCCAGCTCCTGTGCAACTCTCTGTCCCCACCTTGAAACTATTCTGGTTGCAAATTGATAAATTACGGCTCCTCTGTAATTTATTTTGAAAATCAGTCACCAAGGATGGAAACTAGAGATTGTAAGGTTTCATACGATATATATTTTGTCAATATTATAAGGTCTTTTCTAAGATGTTATTGTTTTTCAAATATAATGGCAAACATCCCACCTGTGGGACGGTGACATTCAGAAATGTCTTGTTCGAGCCTTATTGTCAAACTTCTTTGCGGCCGTCATCTTGTTCCAGGTGCGACTCTGGTACAAATTGATAAGGTTGCACAGATGTGTCCTCAGAAACTCCCTGCCATTATTTCTCCAAAATAAACCCTCTACTGTTGTCAAGGCAACACTCCAGTGTGTTTTGTCGAAACACCCGCAGAATCGAGGGGCGGAGTGAGCGAAGCTCATTATTATTTAAAGGCATATGCACTGAAACGGTTTTGAGGTAAAATTAGTGTGTTCCTACAGCATTTTTAGTTAAAGTATATTACAAACTTTTAATTTAGACCCTAAGTAATAAATTAATGTGTTATTTTTTTATTTATTTATGTATGAAAATGGCATTATATGGCCCCTTTAAAAATGTAATAAATAGCTGGATAAAATAAAATAAATAGAACAGTAATGCATGCTATTTATTTTAAATAAGAACTCTGAAATGTAATATTTAAATAATTAAATTTAAGGTCCAATGAATTTAAGGAAAATGAGTTTAAGTACATGACAAAGAGTTGTTGCACAGGGTTGCACAGCCTAATGTTTCTTTGGTAACATTTTAGTAAGTATCATTAACATAAAAATACTGTAAAAGAAAAATACTATGATCATTGTTGGTTCATGCTAGTCAATGCATTTAATAATGTTAAAGATTTTATTGTAAAGTGTTACCGAATTCTACCAGTGTTAAGTGTTTCTTTTTTTATTGGCCAGCTTTTAACTTTCATATGCTGTGAATTCTTTGAGTGAGACTTGAATGTCGTTCAATCAGTGCCAACTTGAATAAGCACTGCCATTTTGTGACTATTTTGAGGTATCAATCTATATAGTGCGACTCAGAAAAAGACCCAGAAGCCTGCTTCATATCTGTTCTGATGGATGTCTCTAAACCAGAGACAAATGAAAGGATGACTTGTGTTTTAATGTGCAGAGATATATGGGAGCTCTGGGAGAGCGAGAAATGGAGACAAAGCAGCAGTCCTCTTGAAGGCAATGTCACCATGGTTAATGCACATTAGTACGCCAACCGACAAAGCCTCTGACATTCATTGATAAGGCACAGATGCCTGAGGGAAACTGATGGAATGTGAATGTGTCTAAAATTGAAGCGAGGGTTATGGCGTGTATCTTGGCAGAAAAACTTTTTCCTCATCTTGAGAGAAGGACACGGTCAACCCACCCATAGTAACGCCTCCTACTAAAAGCATTGGCTGAATTACTGTGGCAGGACAAAACTCAGAAGTGTCATGCAAACTCAAAATGGCACACTCTTTGAGCCAAATGGATTTAGAATGTAATTTATTTATTTATTTTTAAACAAATAGATCGTTTTTACCTGAGATTAGTCTTTAACACAGTGTGGCAGACTCATTTTCAAGTTGAATCGCACCTTCAACAGTTTACTTCTTTTAAAAAAAAAAAAAAAGCTTTTATATTTACAGTACATTTGCTTTTCAAGCTATAATACAGGCCTGCCGAAGCCATGCATTAAATTTTAATACAGTATACCCTGCTCACCTGTGAGTTACGAGTCATTTTCTCCCTTTCTGGCATGTCCCTTTCTCAGGCTTCACCTTCTAGCTCCAGTGCTCTCGCACCAGATCCAGAAACCTGCTCTGTGGCTTCTTTCGATTGGATTATTATTGGCAGACATTTTCAGTGAGTTTGCCTCCTTCATTAGCCTTATAATCAAGGGGCTGGTTGAGCTCATGACCCACGCCACAGACTAGTCTAGACTGGTTGGCAGAGAAAAAAGAGGAAGTTGCTGCAAGTAGACTAAGTGTTTCGCTTCATTTTCATTTTTCATTTATTCATTCTTATGAGTTACCCAAAGTGTTTCAAAGAACGACAATCAATACATAGAGAAAAAAATTCATAGAATCACATAAAACAGACACAGGCGCACTCGAAACCCCTTCATGAGAGTTCTTTTAGCCAAAATTTGAAAGTAGTGATCTAACAGAGACAGTCAGGGAGATCATTCCAAAGTTGTGGACCCACTCGTGAGAAGGCTCTATTGCCTTTATGTTTTTTATTTGTTTGTTTGTTTTTTTCTCCTGCTGACAGATAGAAGATGCTGATTCTCTGATCTCAAGGATCTGGGGGAAGTTGACAACATGTTAGACATGAACAAAGGTGCCTGATTGTGAAGAGCCTTAAAAACGAAGATGAGAGTCTCATACATAATTCTATACCATACAGGTAGCCATTTCAATGAGATTAAAAGCAGCTTAACAGAGTCATATTTTTTGATAGACTTGATCAGGGGCGTCACTAGGATTTTCATTTTAGGGGGGCTAAGACGTACCCATTATTTTTTGTCATTTGTCATTCATTTTTATGACCTAAAAAAATAGTCAAATATGAAATGTTAAGTTTAGCTACTTACATCTTATCTCGCACTTGACCATACGCGTTAAAATTTGCGCTTAGCAGCGTCTGTGAACATAAAGCCCGCCTACTTTGATTTGATTTGTCATCTCAAATATTCAGACATTGATGAGCGGTGACAGACCAATGAGCTCAGATGAACACACCCACAGTGTCCTCTGTTTCTGACGTGCTCTCTGCTCGACACCACTGCGGATTGAAGATGAAGAATACGCTGAATCTGATTATAACAAGACTGAAGCGAACAGGAATTTGTGTATCACACATTTTCAGGGGGTTTTGGCAGAAGTTTGAAGCCCCCCTAAAAAGGGCCTAATGACGCTCCTGGACTTGATCATCAGCTTCTGCATTTTTAACACAGTCTCATCCCAAAAAGTCATATAACTGACGTTTTGGGACGTATTTTGACCATACGTCAATATCAGCCTTTTTAGGGCCCCCTTAAACGTCGGTAGATGGCGATCCCGGGCCGTCATACAACTGACGCTTTACCTTTAACGTCAGTTAGGTGACGGGTTAGGTTTAGGTATGGGGTAGAGTTAGGATCCCATAACCTCATCTACCGACGTTTAAGGGGGCCATAAAAAGGCGAATATTGACGTATGGTCAAAAGACGTCCCAAAACGTCAGTTATATGACGTCTTGGGGTGAGACTGGGTTGGCATTTTGGACAAGTGGGTTGTTGTGATGACCTACTAGTGTTTGCTGGCAGGTAATCGACACTCCCCCTCACAAGCTTTCTGTTTCTCCCCGATCTCAATGTATGTGTTTCATGATCATGCATGAGCGAAACTGTATGTGGCTCTTTGAATTACTTAAATGTGGAGGGACTGCATGAGCATGAATATGAGAAGATGCCCCAGGTTGAAAAGGTGCTCACAAGCTATCTTCCCCCTAGTACAGCAATTATTATTTTATTTTATTTTTTGCATTTGATCCCCTTTTTATCTCTGTCGGCTCCCTGCAGCTTTAGCAGTGGTAGTGTAGACTGGAGATATGTCGCCATGCTTCCCCAGTGATCCTCTAAGATTTATCCCAGCTGGATCTCCTGGAGGTGAAGGCGTTCCCATAGCGTCAGCAACTAACGCAGCATCTCGTTCCCTTCTCAGGGAACCGGGTTACATACATAACCCAGAGATGATATATTAGATTATTTTGATATATTTGAACATTGTATTTTTACACTTTGATAACTAACTTCAAACTTCCCCCCCATTATTTATCCCTGCTTTATCTTAACAAGCACACCAAGCTAGGCAGGACTCCGACTGTCACCAGTGCCCCTTAAAAAAAAAAAAAAATAGATAAATAAATAATGCAAGAATGATTCGTTATTGCAACACAATCTAATGGCATTTTTAACTTTTTACATTTTTGTGAATGATTGTGAATCTTGCCTGTGAATCTGCGTATGCTTCAGTGATGGTTATGTTTAGGGGTGGCACTTAATGCTTTTGTTATTGTGTACATTTCACAATGTATAAAGGAATATGAAATAAATAGTTCTGTTTTCATTTGAGATCGGATTGTTACTCATGGAATAAGTGTTTCTAAACATTTTCTAAAGGATCTCCTCTTTACGTGGATATCCTGAAGGTGAACTAGGTCAATAAGGAGCCAAGGATTGAACATGACAAATGAGTATGTTTTTCCTCTAGTTCAGAAAGCATGGAGTTCAAGGAGGAAAAGACATAAACAGGTTGTTTGTTTACAGATAAAGATTTTAATTACAAACCAAGCACTCTGAAGACAGCATGCTAATCATGCCTTCCTATTCCCCAGTGAGTTTGGCTGGTGCTATATGCAGTGTTTTGGCATCCGTGGTAATTTCCTGGCTCTGAGAAGTCATTACCCAGTTGTCAACAAAACCACCTGGTCCCACGCAACACAATGGACACGCCCAGTAACGTATATGTCCTCCATCTCTCCTGCATTTTCATCATGTATAATGGGACTTTTCTATTTAAGTAAACACACACCAGTCTCTTGACTTTACATTTACTTTAACAATTACATGCACTTTTCTGATTATCAGTTGTTGAATGAATGGGTTTTCTCTTAAGCATTTTACATTGATTTATTACTAGTGCTTAACTATTTGTCAGTATCCACTGTTCAATTATACTGTAGAAGGCCGATATGGTCTTGTAATGGGCTGCAGAGTGTCTAACTGAGTGAGATGTTGGCCGATGCAACTTACATTAAGTTTGGTATTTTACACTTTACATTTTAAGATTGTTTCTGATTAAATAGAACGAATATTTTTATTCTATATTTTAACGAATATAGAATATTTTTAAGATTAAAAATATAGGCACATGCCGCTGGCCAGAGAATTTTCAGTTTCTGTGGTAGCACTAGCCTGGTTAAAACCAGACCATTCTCAGTTGTAACTGAGTTATCTGGCAAAGCGTCATAGACAAATCATTTCCAGAGGGGCATCGCATCACCAACGGACATTGACCAACGGTAGACCTAAAACCATTCAGAGCGATGAAGGAGATGACGTAGGCAATGCAGAGAGGTGGCCTCCGAGTGTTGATCTTTGCGCGGTTTTTAACAAAAAGGAAATGTTCAAATCGCTTAAAACAGACACGATAGCTGATTCGAATGAGTGATGTTCGACGGCGGCGTCCATCTTTGTAACGTAGGCTACAAAATCTGCTTCAAAATCCCAGCGCTAGGGTTAGGGTTAGGGTTAGCAAATTTAAATAAAATTGTTGAGCCAGCAGCATCTGTCCAAATTTCAATCTTAACCGTTCACTTTCGTCAGAAACGATCTTACAACAGGGCTATCTAGTAAACACAATAGTAAAAACTGTTTATATTTTTTACAGAAGAATACTGTAAAATACTGTTAAATGTAATTTACCTTACTGTATATAGTAAAAAACTTATGGTTCAACAGCACTTTATAGGTAATTTCACTGTACATTAGTGTATTTAATGGTACATTTTGTATTAGTTTATATGTATTTCATTATTTTTGTGCATGACTCTGTGCACAGTCTATATACACGTATTGAACATGTTTTATGAACAAGGCCACTTGATTCATTGTGTGGCTTTCTATTGTGCCCGCTGCATTGTTATGGTGTTATCTGCATACTAAGGTAAAAAGACAGATTCTAGTTGATAAAGTAGTATATAAACATTATATCACTCAATAAAAATCTAATTAAAGTTTAAATTATTTTAAATTGTATTGCATATTCAATGTAATTTCCAGTATATTATGATTGGATCAACCTGGAACAACCCTAAAAGGTTAGGTACAAACTTAAATTTTCTTTTTTCGTTTTTTTTTTTTCTTTTACAAAACAAGTATTTTAAAAGTTAAATATGTAATTGTAATTGTGCATTTGTACATGTAAAACTTAGCTAAGCATTTTGGGGTTAAAATGTTTTTTCGAGTAGTAAAATTCTACAGTTCTAAAATTCTATTTTACATAGAGAATGATCCAATTTAGTTTTAGTTTCTTTCTTCCCAATTTCTCCTCATGCAAACACACACACACACACACACACTGAGTTTAGCTGGAGGACAGTATGCCTGAACCTCCACCATCTGGTCTGCCAGGTCCTCTGCCAGGAAAGATTCTTTTAGTTTCACTAACTACCTTGACCATCTTTTTCACAACCATAATCAATCATTTCTGACTTTCATCATGTAGTTGGGGTTCTGCTGCCCCACTCCGTACATCCGTACTTCATACTACTATGCTTTTATGAGGCATTCCACTGCTCTCTAAGTTAAATTGATCAGCATTTTTTTAATGTCATGCGTCCTTGTTGAAGATTTGGGCCTTAATCATGAAACACAAGCAGAATTAATTTCTGTGTAATTTAAGTTCTTTATACACATTGATTTACACATAGTTTTGTGTTCGGGTTGTGTTTCATGAATAATGCCCATTATTTTGAACTGTCTTTCAAATTCAATTTTCTTATATTACTCTGCACTTCAATATTTTCAGAATACATTGAAATCTGAAAGCCTTAACTGATTTTATTTGCAAAACTGTCAGTTTCCAGGCAGTTACTGATGTTTAATTCACAAAAACAAAGACATTATCACGATATAAATGTGTTAAAGGGCAAAAACGCTATTAACAGTATACAAGACATGGAAGATTGGTGAAGGCCATTTTGGGATAAATTATTGAGATGCCACATATTGCCATATGTGCACTGTGCTCATTACAAATGCATGTATCCATATGTCAGGCAGTTCTAATGTAAGTTTTATTAACAGAACTAGAAAGGGTTCAGTCACTCATTTGTTTTAATTAGCTAACTATATCTGATATTTAGATAGTGTGTGCTTTGACTTTTCAAGGGTTAGTTCAACCAAAAATGAAATTTCTGTCCGTAATTACTCATCGTACAACTTCGGAACACAAATTAAGATATTTTTGATGAAATCCGAGAGGTTTCTGAACCAGCAACATTGTTGCAAGACCCGGAAAGGTAGTAACGACATCGTTAAAATAGTCAATGTGACTACAGTGGTTCAACTTTAATGTTATGAAATGGTGAGAATACGTTTGTGCACAAAAAACTAACATAAATAACGACTTTATTCAACAATGTATTCTCTTCTGTATCAGTCATCCAATCACGTCCAGTTCAGCACTTCTGGGAATACGAAAAGTATTCTCGCCGCTTCCTAACATTAAGGTTGAACCACTATAGTAGCATGTACTATTTTAACGATGTCTACTGGGAATTGAAAGTTGCAATGACGTTGCTGCCTATGGCTGGTTCAGAAAGCTCTCAGATTTTATTAAAAGTATTTTAATCTAAAGGAAGGTCTTGGTTTGGAACGACATGAAGATTTGTAATTATTTGATTACATTTTATTACTTTTGTGCATTTGGTTTTGTCCAATATGAATTGCAAAATGAATTAAATACATCACTCTTAAAAATAAACATTCATAAAGGGATTTTTCACAGTGATGCAATACAGGTGTTATGATTCCTGTTACCTGTTTTGTGTCTCAGGACTCTTATTTTGTTCCTGGTCCTGCTCAGACTTCCTGTGATTAGCTCCCGTTTTCAGAGATGGGAAACTCCAGTCCTGGAGGGCCACTGTCCTGCTGTCAAATAACAAAAGTTTAAAGGAATGCTTGAAAAAGTGACAGGCTGATGAGATACATGTTTGATTTGAGATATAAATTCTGAAGGACAGTGGCCCTGACAAGGGCTTCCACTTGGTGTGAGACACTTAAAACGTTTAGTTGTCATGAAATCTGTATCTTGAGTGTGTGCTCCAGATGAATCATAAAAGTTAAACCTTATCCAGTAAAGTGCCATCTGCAGATAACTGCAGGAAAGAGCATGGTCAGGTGTGGAAGGGTTTCACACTGAGATAGTGGAGTATATTTTCGCCTGAATGTACCTTATAAGCAAGATGGATGGGGCAATAGGAAATGTGCAATGGCTGTTCAATCTTTTTTCCTCTCCATTTCAAGAAGAGCCAGAAGCTCCAGCTTCCTGTGGTTAAGAGGGGAAGTGGCTGTCCCTTTCCCCTATGGAGGTGATGAGGCCCGAGGAGCGACACTCGGCAGTCGGCTCTACCACCCCTACCATCATGTTAATGAGGTCAAGTGATGAATTGCAGAGCCAAACTACAGGGGCAAAATGAATGAGGACCAGATTGAAGAGAGCACAAAAAAAGCCAACGGCCAGGACAAGCTGGACTTTTTTGAAAACTAGTGCTAATTCATTTAAATGTCGCTTGTTCAGCCTTACAATCAACTGTAGCTGAGCAGTTATAACATTAATTAAAGAAAATGTAACATCTAACCAACAACCTCGTTATTTTAGAAACATGCAAACCTAGCAGAAATGCATTAGGAATAGCACTTGACAATTAGAAATCTACAGATGATTTTTGCTTTCATTTAGTCGTTTGTGGTGTACAATGTGCGAAAGTGTTGTCAGTCAGCCCCTGTGGTCTTGTCAACATCATACAACTCAAACGATTTTCTTACTAATATGAACTCATTTTTCTAAATTCTTCCAATGTTTTTGTTTTGGTTGTTTTGTGCAGATTATCCAGGGACAGAGGTTTGGGCCCCCAAAGTTGTGTGCCCGGGGGCCTCACGATGCAGTCTTGTTTTTGCCAACTAATATGACAGATATCAAAATGGCTAACATTAAGAATATAGATAAAAGTAAGACAATAACTGACAGGAAGACATAGTCCTTATTAGATAAGAAAAGGAAAAAGTATATGAGGTGAAGCAAGACCCCCAGAGGCAATTCCAATATAATTACATTCTGGTTTTTATTATCAAAATCTTATTGTTTTCATTTGCAAAGCTGAAGATCAGTCATATTGCATTTCCCTGTGTCAGAAAACCCTCCAAATGATAAATGCTGAATGACATAAAGAAAATATTTAGTTTTCTCTAGTTTTCAAAATCTAAGAAGTCAAGGGAAAAATCCTGAGGGCATTTTTTTTAAATATATCAACAAAAATGATGCTGGTATCACCGAATATCCTTCAGGGTCATCGGGACTTACTGACATGAACTAAAATTGCCTCTACATGCCTTAGGATCAAAACTCGTCTAAGTCTGTTAGCTGACAATTACTGTCAACTAATAAAGCAGTAAAGTGTCTGCAAATATTTGCTCATGGCCTGGACACCATATACTCTCGAAAAAGATGCATTGTTGAATGATAACCTTGTGGCATACTTTATTTAACCTCTATTTTTATATTACAGTTTATTACATTTTTAATTTGTTTTAATCACTGATGAATCTTTTTTCTTTACATATATAAGGGGTTGAAATGAACTTTTTCACCCACTGGCCAATTTGGCCACAAAATTCTTAAGTTACCGGCCATACTAGCCTGGCTCCGCCCTCCTGTGTACTTCCGCTCAATTTTCATTTTTTCGATCAAAATCATTTTAAAACTGTCTTAAAGCTTCTGCTGAAAAAACAAACAAACATATGTGTATTATTTTAAAGTATCCTCTAAGAAAAAAAGCCATTTAAATAAAAAATCAATTTCTTGCATGTATGTCTATTTATGATGACATCATTATAATATAACAGTGATGTTACCGTTCTCTGATGTAATTTTTACAACAACCGATAACTAAGTTGTGTTTGTATAAAACAAAAACGCAAACTCAAATATTTCCTGCTTAATGGGTGACATCTCTTCTCTTCTCTGGTGACATGTTTATCGGCACGAGGGTGGGACAACCTTTCACTCACATAACAACAAGCAATAACAAATGACAAAAATCCAATCAATTCCTGTTGGGCAAAATTAAATCCCGCCCAGATATACATCACAATAGGGAAGAAAAAACATTCCCAACTTCCATTTCATCTCGACTTTAAGAAGAAAGAGAACAGAACCAGCCCAAATACTGTACCCACATTTGAAGTCTTGGCCACTTGAGGAAGTGTGCAAGACTGGCCCAGTTCTTTAAAGACACCAAACCTGAGTCCCATTAAAGAGAGAGTTTCATTAAAGAGAAAAATGAAAATACTCACCCTCAAGTTGTACCAAACCTGAATGAATTTCGTTCTTCTGGTAAACACAAAAGAAGATATTTTGAATAATGTTTGCAACCAGTTGACCCATTGACTTTCATACAAATTAAAGGAAAAAACTTTTGCTGATAATTTACTCACCCCCATGTCATCCAAGATGTCCATGTCTTTCTTCAGTTGAAAAGAAATAAAGGTTTTTGATGAAAACATTCCAGCATTTTTCTCCATATAATGCACTTCAGTGGTAACCAAATGGTTCAAGGTCTAAAAGACAGTTTCAGTACAAACTGCAAACTGTTCAAAGAGCTTTAATAGAAAGGGCTTTAGAAAAATCCTGGAATGTTCTCATCAAAAACCTTAATTTCTTTTCAACTGAAGAAAGAATGACATGGACATCTTGGATGACATGGGGGTGAGTAAATTATCAGCAAAAGTTTTTTCAAAAGTGAACTACTCCTTTAATGGGGCCCATCAACTGTCTTATCCCAAGACGTCATACAACTGACGCTTTTGACCATATTCGCCTTTTTAGGGTACCCTTAAACATCGAATCCTAACCCGACCTAAACCTACCCCGTCACCTAACTGACGTTAAAGGTAAAGCCTCAGTTGGATGACTCCCCAGGATCGTCATCCAACGACGTTTACGGGTACCCTAAAAAGGCGAATGTTGACGTATGGTCAAAAGCGTCAGTTATATGACGTCTTGGGATGAGACTGTGTTAGGGACTACTGAACAAACATTTAGAAGTTTATTTTACTGATTTTTATGGAAAGAATTGAAAATCTGTAAATACTTGGTTTTTACAACACTATATACAACGCATTCTCACCCCAAGGCGTCACCTTTGACCATGCTTCAATATTTGACGTTTTAGGCGCTCTTTAGCCTACGGCGTCATCTAACTGACGCTAAAGGAAAGCGTCAGTTAGAGGACGCGGTTAGGTTTAGGTGTGGGGTGGGGGTAGGGTACACGCGATCCTAGGGCGTCATCTAACTGACGCTAAAGGGCGCCTAAAGCGTCAGATATTGAAGCATGTCCAAATGCTTCCCAAGGCGTCAGTTAAGTGACGCCTTGGGGGTGAGAATGGGCTGCTATATAAGTCCCATCGGATAATCAAAAGTTACACACACTTGAACACTTGGGCCAAAATACAGGAACATCATGTAGCCTATAGACTTGTGTTATCTGATGTATGGTGCTACTTTGTTTACATGATCGATCATTTGAGTCACTTCATAGTACTCTTACATATTTCTAGTATTCATAAGATATACAAGAAATTAAAGTTTATGTTGTAATCCTGACACACAGTTCTTTATTCAAGAATGCCTTAATCTCATAAACAATATTTTCCTCTACAGTTAGAAAAAATGTGGTAAGAGAGCTTAACACACAAACCTTATGAATTATGTGTGTCACTCTGATAAGTTTAGCACTACATGGAAGACTGACAGCCTCTCATTACTCACCTTCCTATAACCTTTTCTTAAAATGCAACATGAAACTGGCAAGCATCAGAGAGGATAAGAAAAAGTTTCTGATCCATTGCCGCACAATATACTTAAAAAAAAAAAAAATCCGGTCTCTCAGTCAAGCCAGATAGCTTGGAGATATGCTGTTTTTTTTTTTTTTTTAACATATAAGTAAATCTTATCTTATTGACAAGAATAAATGCTTATCTATACTTCACAAATTGATATTGGAAAACAATTAGCATTGAGGCCATCTATACTTTTAAAAGCTGACAAAAGTATTATTTTTAGCAGATGAATGCATTTAAAAGGCACAGCCAGTCGGGAAAACGAGGGAAATGTTTAATGACTCATCCTGCACTCCATTATTTTGCCCAGTCAAATGCTCTCTAGAATGAGAATGCTCCACCCCCTAATTGTTTTTAATATTGGTAAATGCTCATATGCATCACTTAATCAGAAAAAGTTAATTAAATTCAGTGGAGGCTATATTCACACTCATTTTTGTTTCTCATTTACTCATGAACGTAGTGTTTATGTGTAAATGACTGTTTCCCATCTCCCCCGAGGTTTTTAATTACAAACTGCAGAACCGTAACTATCTCATTTCAAATGATAAAGATTCACACCTTTCATTATTAGGTTACTTTTTAGGGAAAGAAGAACAAACTGCTTTCAAAGGTTGCATATTTCCTCATATATTTTTTGCAGATGAGCTGAACCAACTGAACTATGCAGTTGTGCTGTTGCATACAGTAAGCAAGATAAGCCCTTATTTACATAATTGCCATTTTGTCATTAGTCATCCCTAAAATAACCAACCGGTGAGCTGAATTTTGAGTGATTTGGTCACACAAATATTTAACTGGTATTGCAGTCTTGCAGCTTTTGAAATACGGTATAACAAAAAAGATCTCTAATAGGATTAGTGTTTTATATTCAAATCTCTCTGACAGTGCCTTGTTGAAGCTATATTGACAACAAAAATTCACTCTGGTTGCTACACACACAATAATTCATTAACCACACTTTTTTAAAGCCGTTTTTAACCTTTGATGAGTACAGATATGTTCACAAGAAAGATAAAAAGTTTTGTCGTCTGCCGCTTTAAATGCTCAAGCTCTAAAGTATAATGGATTCTGATTGGTTGCCATTGTTTCAAAATATCAAGCCAGAAAAATAATCGTTCTGAAAGTGATTCAAGGATATTGTTTATCTGTGCTGTTATAGTTGTGGTATGGACTCTTTATTCTTTTATATTTAGAACGATTTTTAAAAATATCTTTATGGTTATCTAGAAATCACCCTTAAAGCTACACTGTGTGATTTTTACCCCCATCTAGCAGTGAAAAGGTATGTGACCATTCAGTGAATATTAGTTTCGCTCAATTCCGATTTGGTTTTAACTCCTACGGTGGCCAATGTAGTCCAAGATTAACATGGCTTCCAGTTTGACCTCGTCCATGAGTGTTAACTCAAACGTAAACGCGAAAGGCGAAGCTTGAATTAACAGGTATGTCCCTCTTTGGCTAATGTACTTTCAAGATGGAGGGGCAACATGGCGACCGACATTAGAACCCCTTACCCGTATGTATTTTCAATGGCATATTATACACTCACGAGAATACTTTATTACTTGAACGAAGTAAATTTACATTAATGAGCACATATATTTTTGAAATAACTAAGTGTTTTTAGCTAAGAATAAACTAAAATAGTTACACAGTGTAGCTTTAAATCCTTTGATTGCTGTGACTGTGATGGATGATAATGATAATAGACTGCTGCATAAATCATGAGTATCTTTTCATAAATAAGGTCCTGTGTAAGATATTCCTGAGAAAATTCCAATTTCGAGAAGCACTACCACTCGACAAAAACAATCGGGCCTCTCCTGCGCTTTCCTATCAGGTATATTGGCTTATAGTGATGAAAAGGATCTGTTTGTGTTTTTCTTTTGCTATCTGTCTAAGGAAATAAATCAAGTCCTGGGGCCGCTTTTAAATTTGATACTGCCATTGCCGTGAGTCAGAACTTATTGAGCGTTCATAACTGCTGGAATTTTCCAACAATACTAATCTGCAGGTGCTTTTGCATTGCTCCTTACTAATCACCATGCAGCTTTAATCTGTTTGTGATTGCAATTTATGGTATGTTAAGAATATATTTTAATAAAGAAATTAAGATTTAAATATCTCTTCAGGAAAAAACCCCATTCAGTGTCAACTCTTTTTCCTTTTTTTTTTTCTGAGCTTCAACATTGAGCATATTACTCTGAAGATTAATACATTCAGTGTCAGAGTTTACTTCTCAGAGTCGCGTTTTAATGGAGTGGCCCATCATTAGCTCTGTTAAAGCAGCCGATACTGAGTGAGGGGACTGTTAGGGCAGGGCAGACTGCTTTTTTACTGTCAACATCAATACACTCTTAGTTGTCAGACAGCCTATTTGTGTCGAAGGCACACTTCCGAGCACATAATATGTGCCTAAATCCACAGCTTGGAAAACTGTTCAAGCTCTGAGTTCTTAAACTTTTTTTGATCATTGAAAAGGGGCAATTTCTTCTAATTACTCAATTTTGTGGCTGTCTGTGTATACACAAAAACCTTTGATTTAGTGCTGACTTTCATGTTTTATAAAGATTAGCTGCAGCGTACTTCACATTAGCATGATTAACCCTCTGGTCCTGCTCGTGTGGCGGTCAAAGAAATTACTGGGCTTTTTTTTTCAATATAATATTTTTGAATTTTGTTTTTCATTTATTATTTATTTTCATTAAAATTACTCAATTATAATTACTGCTTTGGAGCACTTAAGGGTTTGGTCTTTTTTTAAAGAAGATACTTAGCAGATTAAAAGTGAAAAACAGTTTAAAACAGTGAAAATTAAAAAAAAAAAAAAAAAAAAAAAAACAGTTGATTCACAAAAAAAAAAAATAGATTTTTGATTTTTTTTATGATTTACTCTAAAACTGAGAGAAAAATCAAAGGAATAAATCTAAACAAATTGTGCTCCAAATTTGAGGTTGATATCTCAAGAAATGAGCATTCAGTAAGATTTTGATCTGGCTCAGTACCAAAGTTTAACATAATGAAATTCGTCTCCCATTCATTTCCAATACAGTAATTTTTGACCACGAACAATACAAGTGTGACATGTTTTGCACCATGAACTAAAACAAATTAAAAAAAAAATTCCAGTAAAAAATGACCGAACAGCAGCAAAGGGAGACTGATGTTCTAAAAACACATGGTTGATGAGATTATCACACATATTTACAGGATAAAAATCAATGCGGCAATGAAAAAAAACACTGTGTGTAATGGCACTTTCCAGTACTTTCTGGTATGAAATGGAGAGAGGTTGCCAAAATATTGTGAAGACCATGCACGCATTTTAGGCAACAAAAATGAGCTTGGCATTTATTGCATGTAGCTTTCTTTATAATGTATGGGAGCAGCAAGAATAATAGGATTTACCTGTATGCTAATAATCTATTAATGAAATAAGATTATCTTTCATGCAAAACTCACGAGTACAGTATGAGCAGTGTTTTCTGTGATAAATTAACTTTAATGTAATTGCAAGTTCATTTTATAATAGGAATTGCCTTAGAATTTATGAATAAATTATATATAGTTAAATATATTAAATTGAAATATCAGATTCATTTTTATTCTTATAGATACAGTAGATAGATAGATAGATAGATAGATAGATAGATAGATAGATAGATAGATAGATAGATAGATAGATAGATAGATAGATAGATAGATAGATAGATAGATAGATAGATAGATAGATAGATAGATAGATAGATAGATAGATAGATAGATAGATACTACTCTACGAAGCATTGTCACGTGAATAACAAACTCATGTAAACATAATAGCTTAACACTGCGCACATTTATTCATTGGAGAGAAAGCAGCGCGAGTGAATATTTACATCGCGTCAAGTTTATTGATGAACGAAGTTAACATTTTTAAAGCCAGATAAACAAGGTGATTTTTCTTGGAAGGATTTGGCTGGCTCACACGAGCCACGTACAAACCCTCGAATGAATTTATAGTGTCTGCATGCTTCGCTACTTCACTCCAATTGTCCGCAGGCTGCAGATGCTCTTCGCCAATCCAGCACTGCAGGTGCAGTTAATATACTGGAGATGTTGATTGTAGTTCTGGCTAGATGTCCTTTTCTTAGCTTGTTTCTTTTCCTCATACAGTTTTTTTTTTCTGCCTATCCCTCTTAATTTTGCTCTAGTGCTGCCGTGTGAGGTGTTGGATTCATTGGATCCCGCAGTCTGACCGGCTTTGCGGTGCTTCTTTGAGAGAATCATCCACATTATCTTTAGTGGATAGATGACGAACAGTTCCGCGTGCTGCCGCATCATGTTGACATAACTCTTTTGAAGAACTGAAAATAATGAATGGCCGGAGAGGAGCTGTGATACGAATTAACTCTTTGATGTGAAGGGAAGCTGGAACGGGATTTTGTACTGCATTTAGGTTACTGCCGAGGAAACACTGGAATGAAGCTCTAAACACGTTTCTTGTCGCTGCGAGTTTGCTTGTTGAAGTTGGCTTTGCTCAAAAATGGGAAAATGAATTGGAATGGATACTCTGATAAATGTTCCTTAGAGATGGAAGGACGATTTTCCAGCCTTTTATGAATCTTTTCGTTGTGACTGGAAAGGTGGAGCGATCAGGAAAAGCTAATGACGGACCTATTAATCCATCAAAAGCACCAGAGGGGTTTGGAAACGTTTGGATGGAAATGTTTACATCTTTTTCTGGTTTTATACGAAACTACTAATGTATAGTTGTGGATCTCTGCTGGAATCTCCATTGTCATTGATTAATATAGTTAAAAGAATTCAGGGCTTTTGACATATATGTTGTGATTGTGTTTTTTTAATTTTTAATTTTTTGGAAATATCCATCTTTTCTTCTGAAAGAATCCCAATCTAAATGGAATTAGTTGAGAAAGCCCTTTGTGAAAGGAATAGACATGGTACATGGGAACAGGTTCCTTCACGGTGAGTCTAGCTGCCAGTTAACTTCACTCTTCTCTCTCTTTCATTTTACGCATGTCTATCTGAATTTACCGGTGTGTCCTTTTTTCCTTTAGGAACTTTGTGTGTGATTGTAAACTGATTAAAAGGATTGAATGTGTTTAGTGTTAAATTAAGCGTTGCTACTGCATCATGACATTAGCCTAAATAATATTTTCCCAGTTAAATATTGTTCCCTGCTGGGAAATCCAGCTTGCTGGTAGTTGGTTTCTGCTGGTCTATAATCTATAGGCTGGTTTTACCAGCTTAAAGTTGTTAGGCTGGTTTTTACTTGGTTCTTATCTTCTAGCTTGCCAAATAATTAATGGTCTAAGCTAGTTGTTAGCAATAGTTAAAGTTGGAAGAACATCTAGGAAAAAAACAAAGTGGCTACTTGCTGGACATACTATCTTTAATCTGTAGTCAACTATCCAGCTAAAAACAATTTGCTATATATATATATATATATATATCCCCAAATGTACTGTACATCCAGCAAGTTAATTAGTCTGGAAAATGAATGAATGTAATTATTTATTCTGTGTTTATTTTGTATTGTGTAAAACACTAATAGAAATAAGAGTAACTTTTTTAAGCTATAGACCAAATTCCTTAGGGATAAGGTTTCAGATCTCTGATTTTCAACTATTCCTTGAAGTATTTCTGTTTTGTGATGTGCAGTAGGAGCAACATCCTTCAGTCCATCTGTGTGTTCATAATAAGTCCTCGTGATTCTATGATCTTTTGATCTTAAATCTTTTGTCGCAGTTGTTGCAGGTCTTCTCATGCTTGGGTTGTCTGGGGCAACAAAGAAAGAAACAGGTAATGATGTTTTGTCACAGAATACCCACCCACTTTCTATCTCCATGTTTCCTGGCAATCTCTGACATTTGACTGCTTTCTCTCAGTGAAAAACAATTCAGGAGTGCAGCCGGCAGGGCAGTGTGGAACCTGGGTGAAAGAACCAGAGGGAGGCCTCTTCACCTCACCCAATTACCCAAACAAATATCCCCCAGAGCGAGAATGCATCTACATCATTGAAGGTATAAAAATAACCTTGTTCAAATAGTAAATGCAGCTCACAAGCAAATCTTTCATGTGACGCTTGGATGGAGGGGGTTGTTTTAAACTGTTCAGTAGCGCAGTGAAGTGAAGACTGCTCGTGCTGGAGCAATCAGTTGATTGTTAATCCCATGCAGCACCACAATGCTAATAAACAGAACACTAGTGTTTCATTTGCATATAACAGAAGGATATATAGATCAACAATCTCTCAATATTTGAAAGTCAATTTCATTATCTCAATTAGATTTCAGTAAAAAAAAAAAAAAACTGAAACTGATTTGTCTTTCAGTCACATCTGACTGTATGCTGCAGTGCTGCTGCAAGCTGATAATCATATTGAACTAAGAAGCTAGTAGCAATTGTCTTCAATCTGATGGTTTATACGTGATAATCTTTGACTGTCATGATAAGATTACAAATGTTATGAGATCTTATTAGTAAAAATACCACTGTTAAACCCATGTGGTCTCTACTCTTTAGTGATAATTTCTTTCGATTGATGTGCCAGTAGAAATACATGCATGTGGTTGCAATCCATGTACCTTTGATCTCACAAACTTCCTTTGTGTACTAATAATAGCAGACATACCCAAACCAATCTCATAAGAAAACTTAATTATTCAACGATGTTGCTATTTCTTTTGAATTTGTGTGATTTGTACATAAGTGAATAGTTTTAAGAAATAATACATGGAAGTCCACCCCTAAACCATAACCTAACCATCAGAGGGTCATAAGCAGATTGTACAAAATTCATACGAATTAGCCACAACATTAAATAGTTATGTATTGCCATGACAGTATGTTTCATATGACATCATCCATCATAAATTACAGCTGCCAATCTTCATGATTTCTTTTCACTCTTTGCAGCTCCCCCGAGACAATGCATTGATCTTTTCTTTGATGAAAAGTATTCAATAGAGCCTTCATGGGAATGTAAATTTGACCATATTGAAGTCCGAGATGGGCCCTTTGGCTTTTCTCCAATAATTGGACGCTACTGCGGGGAGCAGAACCCTCCATACATCAGATCGAGCAGCCGCTACCTATGGATAAAATTTGTTGCAGATGGTGAATTGGAAGCCATGGGATTTTCTGCGAGCTACAATTTCACAGCAGGTAGGCCTACTATTTTATGCTCCTTCATGCAGTGTCAGTAATGTTTACGATTGTGAAAGACTTATTACACCAGTGAGTTTTTGGCTTTCCTTGATGCTTTTTAAGAGTTCTGGAACCGGTTTTGAGTGACCTCGGTACCCTCGGGTTATTGTTATCCTCTGCATGTCGAGTTGAATTCCTGATGCAATCAGTAACTATACTCTTCAAAATCCAAGCCGGTGATTCATATAGCAATTATTGTGGGTCCATGTTGGTTCTGTCAATGATCCCAATCTGCAGTTGAGCTTATTAGTCATTCCATTGCAATAAAGGACAGCCCGTATGTTCTAATTAATCTAAAACCATTTTAAATTGTTTACCTTGATCAGCTCTTAGTACCACAATGAATGCTGACAATCCTTCCCAGGACCTGCTTCAGATGCTCAAGATTGCCAATAAGATGCTAAGTGGTAACAACTACATCATTCCATATAATTGATTTCACGTCCCCTCAAAGGAATGCTTCGAAGCACGTTGATTTTTATCAGACGTCTCATTCTCAATGTATTCAAATTCACTGCTTTCTGATCATTTGCTTTGATTTAAAGTCTGTGAGTCTGAGCTGCATATAATACTGTACCTGAGTTTAAGCGAGAGATGTTTGCGTAAACGGTGTGCAAATTGAACAGCGATAGATAGTGTGTGAAGAATGCTAAAAGCAATATTTGAATAAAGCTGAAGAATTTCACAGAGCGGTCGAGCTTTAAGGGCCTTGCTGATGAATTACACAGCTGTACAAGAGAAAGTAGCACACAATTGAAGGCAGCGCTGATTTAGACTCGTATCTGAGAAATGAGTTTTGAGTCGAGAATTTTTCCATCCTATTGTGAGTCAGGAGGAAATTCTTTCACCAAGTTTGGAGAAACTCTTCAGCATGAATGGTTTCAGACTCTCGCTTCGCAACTTGCCAGGGAAGAAACACAGCTTCCTCTAGTCTTGATAAGGAATATCAGTGGCATATAATTTACATAATTAAGGAGATAAAAGTCCCTGAATTCACTTCCCTTGATGTTCCCCCAAAAAAGTGGAGAGCGCATCTGCTCTGCTGCAGCCAATGGGAACACATGCTAATGCAGAAGGTACAACAGATGAATGAAAAGCAGGGAATGAGGAAGGATAGAAAATGCATGTATTCATCTTCCTTGGTGTTTTTCACATTTTATGGCTACAGAAAGAGAAATCACTGTATTTGGTTATTTCAAAATGAATGCTTCTTGTCACAAAACGGCCACTCAATCAAAGATGTGCCAATCTGCAGTGTGAAAGAGGGGGAACTCGTCTAGTCAGTGTATTTTCGTCATGCTGGGGCTCTGGCAGCAAAACTACTGAAATTCTCTGTATCAGACTTGCTTGATTCATATCAAATCAGTTAAAATGCAGCTTACTTACAAATCTAATCTCCAGACTCTTCTCCTTACTGTAGTAGAGCTTTGTGATCAACTTGAAATTAAATCAGTTTAATTTCTAAAATTGGTTATAAGGTGTGGGAATGCTGTAGACTGATGTAAATCTTGAACCGGGGCAACAAGCATCCAGTTTTAAAGGTGGAATACCTAAGATTTTTGCATTAAAATATCCCAAAATCACAAGGCCAGTGTTATATATTTAGTTAAGATGATAACTTACAATATTCCAAATGTTTCAAACAATGTTTAAATCGCGAGAAAATTTAGATTTTAACCAAGGAAACGGGGCGTGGGAGCAGGGGTGAGCTGGGAGTCGCCAGTCAATCGCGTCATACCTCGGTTTCCGCTCGTACTACGTGTAGTCCTAAACAAGAAAGTTGTAGTTGTGCGTTAGCGTCTATCAAGCAACAAACGTCAGCTTGTTTCGCGCATTTGTTATGGAATGGAGCAAAATTATTCGTTTCATTTATTCTCGGAATGTGAACTGTTGGCTGTAAAGGGGGTCGCACACCAGACGAGAAGCGTCGCGCCACGTTTGGGACAACTCCAGGTAACACCGGACGCGCACTTTCTCATCAATGTATGGACAGCAATATTCTTATGTTTTTGATGACATGAAAGGAAGATAACGTCTGTTCTATGTTATTGTACTGTACAATTAAATACAATCGTTGCTGAGTCTTCATTCTGAAAACTTTACCTCATCATCCGTTAACTGAATCAATTGAGAATCTCACCTGAAAAATCTTTTAACATCAGCTATTGTTATTCAAGCAGCTGATTTCTGTAAATGAATGCAAAACTAATGCATATTGCAGCATAGGGCGAAGTCAGGATCCATTAGCAACGATTTGAGACAAAAATAAGTCACTTCGTCCAGTGACTCGTACAGTAACATCTGTGATAACTAATTTACTTTTAAACCTGACTTTTCTTGCGGTTGTTTCAGTTTAATGAAAAACAAGCATGTCATTAAACGCAACATTTATAGAAATCGAACTTTACCTCATCCATGACAACTAATTTTCGATTCCCATCTGACTGATTTATCCACGGTGGAGTTAAAAACAACAGTTCCCATCATTCCGCGTTCCTCCATCAAGCAAAGCCGTTGTTGTTGTTTTGAATGTAGCGCCCTCTAGCGGCATCTAAATCTTAGGTATTCCACCTTTAAGATATTTAAACATCACATGGCTTTAATGCTTAAAGTTTGGTTATAAAGTAATTAAAGGTGTTTTCACTCAAGGTTAGTTTCATCTGAAATTGCAGTTGCATGGCTTAATCCATTGCTGGAGAGATGATTTAAATAGTAGAATGATGTTCACACTGTGTGTAATTACTTCCTGATATCATGTGAAAATAAAAAATGGCTGTGTGCAGTCACTCACAGCATTCAGATGCAATTATTATGCAGACAGTGTATGAGTTCATTCCAGTTGTTAGATCTTGCTGGCTGTAGACAGACTGTGCATTGTGATGTCACTTCCTCTCATTACCCCGCTATACACCTAACTGGATTAAGCAGCAAATGCAGGACACTTTGTGTTTGTTGTCAATTGTCTCTTACCTTCCCTTTGTCCATCTGTCCTCTCTCTCTCCGTCTCTCCTTCTCACTATCTAGAAAACTCACACGCTCATTCTCCCGAGTCTCACTTCCTTGTCTCCTGGGCTTGACTGACCTTATTACCCCTCCTCTTTTCTAAGAGATAAAGCTGTGTTACCAGACAAGATCTGGCTGTGTTAAATAACAGGGAAAGCTGCTTCCCTCGTGTGCCTTTCCCCAGGCCGCTGGCTGTTTGAAGCCTTCGTCCCCGCTGTAAACAGACGCAGCAATAATAAGAAAAGCAAGATTGACTAAAAAGCATTTCAGGGACCACTTTTTTTGATCCAGTGGCCATTTAATAACCTTGTTTGGGAAAGCCTCATGTGGCCTTTTCCTCTTTTCATTTTCAATAGCTTTGTCGCATGTAGGGAAAGTGGAAGTTGAATGCAGGACCTGAGAGCGGTCCCTTAGATCCAAATGTCGAAACACAGTCAGGACCAATTAAGAAATATAGCTCTGTGCCTTCTGATGCTTTGTGTTGTATGTTTTTTGCTGTCACATAATAAGGTGACTTGCCATGTAAACGATTGATATTAAAGGCATAGTTCACCATAAAATTAAAATTTTCTCATTTAGGCCGTTTATACAAGAACGCATGCGGGTGAAAGCGTAAAAATATTTTATCAGATGTGCCTTTCGTTTACACGGCGATGGCATTTTGGGGGCTTAAAGGAGCATTTCCAACACTATCTCACGACCAATTCGTACGAATTCAACGCATGATTAAAAAGTGTCTAATTCGTACTAATTCGTACAACCTCACTCGTACTAATTCGTACGATTTGTCTAAACCCACGGGATGGTTAGGTTTAGGGGTGGGGTAAGGGGTAGGTCATTCGTACGAATTCATACGAATTGGCCAATTCGTAAAATATGTACAATTTAGCAAAATTGTATTAATTCGTACGAGTGAGGTTGTATGAATTGTTACGAATTAACCACTTTTTAATCATTCGTCGAATTCGTACGACTTGGTCGTGAGATCGGGTTGGCATTTCTCCCACCCACCCAAACGTGGGTCATATATGTAGTCGAAATGTTAAAACAATTTTGAATTTGGTCCCTTCTTAAAGGGATACTCCACTTTTTTTTGGAAATAGGCTCATTTTAGAACTCCGCCAGAGTTAAACAGTTGAGTTTTACCGTTTTCAAATCCTTTCAGCTGATTTTCTGATATTTAGGAGAATATCAGTAACCAGACAGTTGCTGGTCTCATTGACTTCCATAGTAGGAAAAAAAATATATACTATGGAAGTCAGTGAGACCAGAAACTGTCTGGTTACAGATATTCTTCTAAATATAAAAAAATCGGCTGAATGCATTCGAAATCGGTAAAACCCAACTGGTTAACTCTGGGGGAGTGGTAAAATGAGCCTATTTCCAAAAAACAAAACAAAACTGGAGTATCCCTTTAATAATAATAATAATAATGTGTTACATTTATATAGTGCTTTTTCTGGGACCTCAAAGCGGAAGCGGGAATCTCCTCAACCACCACCAATGTTCAGCATCCACGTGGATGATGCGACGGCAGCCATATTGCGCCAGAACGCCAAACACACCAGCTTACTGGTGATTCTTGACCAAGAAAAGAAAGAAAATAACTTTAGGGCGCATTTGTATGTACAGTAAGACAACAGCTCCCACAATGCACCACGTTGCACAGCTCCGCAAGCCACTTCCAATAGGCTATATGCACGCAAAAGTTCCGCATTTGCCGCAAGGATGCTCTACAGTTTCCGGTTGGGGAGATTTAAGCGGAGGAAACCGAGGAAAACGGGATAATGGCAGAGTCTTCAAAATTTACTGTCCTCCCGTCTTTGAAACAAAACTTTCATACGTTTAGATGTAATTTAATGTATAGTTATGTTTCTTTAATATAATTTTATAAAGAAGCATAAACACAATGAGGGGTGTCTGTTTTATCTGTTTTGTGACTAACGTTTCTTTAGTATAACCATGGAGTATAAAATTCAATATATATTATCTGTATTGCATTGGACTCTACGATCGGTGAAAGTTATCGGGCATCCTTACACCTTCACCGGAAATACCGCCGTGCATAGAGCCCATAATCCAGAACAGCGCAAACATCAGAGAATGTGTTTATAATTGTGCAAAAAGAATTCATGACATTTGTAAACAGTGTTTTAACTATACCTGAACTTGTTGCATGTTTTACAGAATGAGTGATGTATTCAACAAATTGGTTTAGGCTATTGAGAATTTGGTTCAGAGAATGGGGTTTAGTGTTTTGGCAATTCAGAAAAATTGTAAGACCCGATTGCCCTGCTGCTATTGTGGCTTCAGTTTCATTGCATTGCATGAGCCCTGAAGTCATAAACAGCTCATTTTAACTTCTAACACTGTTGACAGATATACGGCCAAATACAAGACCAGGGGTGTCCAAACTCAGTCCTGGAGGGCCACTGTCCTGCAGAGTTTAGCTCCAACCACAATTAAACGCTCCTGAAACAGCTAATCAAGATCTTGATTAACTGTTGAAGGTCATTTGGCATGCTAAAAACTTATAAGCAGGTGTGTTGAGGCAAGTTGGAACTAAACTCTGCTGGACAATGGCCCTCCAGGGCCGAGTTTGGACACCCTGCTACATATATAGCTATACAGCAAAGCTGCTGGAACAAATGCATGACATTTTTTTGTTCATTTTTAAAGATTTTTTTTATAGATATTGCAATATCTAGCATGTTGCAATATACATTTAGTAGTGTGGCTATTCAACAGTGTATAGTAACACTGCCAAGAATAAAGCAAGCCTGACTATTGAGTCATTGATTCATTCACTCAGCCAAATGGTTCAAAACACAGATTCATTCAGAAAAATAAAAACAACAACAAATTAACAACTGTTGCTCTGAGATGCTACAATGTGATCATTTGGAATTGTTTTCATTGACCAAGCAAAAATAGACTGGTTTAAACAACGTTTATTGAACTGCGTCTAAAAGCAATATCACACTCGCAGTCACGCTGTTGGTTTGAAACTTTCAGTTTGTTGACATATAACATTGAACTTTTAACAAGAATAAAAAGTGTAGTACAGTATAAGTGTCTTATTTGCTATGCTGTGCATTTTGTTCACTGCACCCATAACTGTGTGCTTCTTGGTGAGAACAACTATTCAACTCTATTTGGACACAGAGGATGTAGCAAAACCAGAAATAACTAATCCCAAATCCAATAATTCTTATGAGGCCATGATTTAGTGAAGATATTTAATCTTCTAATTTGTGTACTCGAAATTGTATTGAATTTAAATCATTCTAACGACATCTGAGATTAGAAAAGGTAGCTGGATATATGACTCCTCTGTGCACAAGGACCCAGCTATATTACCGAGGCGTGATGGATTCAAACCAAAAAATTGAAAATTGAACTCAGGGAATGAACTTTGGGGACATTCAGGTGGCCACATTTCACAATCTACTTTATTTTCTCAGGCCCGATAAAGTGTAGGGATGGAGAAATCCTCTGTGTAATCGACATTTCAGCCTCTGGAAGGTTGAATAGATTTAATGAAGTCCTTGACATAGCAAAATTCAATCTCAAGGCACAATAATCAGTCATTATGATTTCAGGATGGTTCACATCCTCCCCTCAATTAAAGGTGAGTGTAAGTAATGGTAATTAGCCGAGAATCTTAACAAATAACACATTAATGTAGATTTTGCATTACTGGTTGTAGCTGGCGGAAGGTAAACAAAGTATCAGGTCTAATTTTGATTGCACAACTTTTATTGCATGCCTCTTTTGCTCGAGTCAAAGGACAATTTAATCTCAATAATGTCTCAGAATTTCAGAAAATGTACTGGAGTCAAATACCTTTCCCTTAATGCGTAGAACATGTGAATAGTGCACTTTAATATGGCAGCATTTATTACCCATTAGGATGTCTTGGAAGCTTGGGGTGGAAAATTGCATGCTTTGTGTTTCGCTTCAGATGTTACGAGGAAAAAAATCTGAAAGAGGCACACGTAATGCTGCTCCCTTCATAAAATGGATTCTGTTCTGGGTGGTTGAGTATAAGGAGTAAAAAACATGGGTTTCCGCTGTGAAAGGACCTAAAGTCAGCACAGCATAAATTTCATTTGAGGAGTGCAAACACAGTGAGGAATCTGAATGAGAAAAATCTGGCATATGAAATCATGTAGTATCTTTGAAAACATCAACCTGAACAATACAAAGCACTTTGGCTGTGCTTCCTTTGATGATCATGGCCTGCTCATGTTTGAATTTTAATATCTATACATTTATTATAGTACTTGGATACTACTTTTATATGATGAGTATGTTTTTAAGTTCATTAATTTGAATATTTTGTGTGGTCATATAGTCAAAAATGTTCTCATATCAATATTATTAGAACAATTGTTGTAATATCATAATGAATAATAATAATAATAATAAAAGTTATTGAAAAGGCAAGTGCATTTCGCATGATATTTTATATCATAGCAAAAAAATATTTTTACAAAAACGTTTCACTGCTTATTAATATATAATAAAACAAATCAGACCCTCATGACCCTTTGTGCAAAGGTAATTACTGCTTGCTTTGATGTTAAATTAACAGTGTTAATGCTTTGATAACAAATAATTAATCAGGAGCATTTATGCTGATGTGTAAGGTTGCGACACATAGGCTAACTTTAAAGTGTTTGGAGGTACAGAAAAAAGTCTATTTGTGGGCAGGTGAAAGTAACAGAAAGTAGAGATCGTCAATTATAATGACCCACATATTAAAAAATGGTCGGAATTAAATCGGGCTCGGGCTCATAATTACATTTAATGTGTCGGGTCGGGCTTGATTTTTTTTTGGGCCCGATCTAAGCTCTATAGCAGTGTGTCATGTACGTATTGGCTGTAGCAAGCCCTGTACAACAGTAGCGTAGCAGATCTACTCTACTAAGACCAAACATATCAACATTGTCATGTCTATTACCATGCCAAACACTGTGACACTCAGGGCGCTATTTTAACGATCTAACCACATGGTATAAAGCGTAGGGCGCAAGTGTACTCAGGGCATCACCAAATCCACTTTTGCTAGTTTAACGACGGGAAAAATGGTCGGCGTGCCCGGCGCATGGTCTAAAAATTGTGCAATAAACCAATCAGAGGATCATCTCCCATTCCCTTTAAAAGCCAGCTCGCGCCTTGGCGGATTGCTATTTACATGGAGGAATTTGGAAGCGGAAAAACTGAACGGTTCTTCAGGGGGGAAACTCATGCACGACGTTAAAGTGCGCAAGCAGACCATCAACAAAACAAGCCGGATTTCCCTATACCTTTATTATTAATCATTTACATTGTAATCCTTTTATTTTTGATATCTGGCATGGTGGTGTGCTGCTGCGCGTCCCTGTGTGTGTAATAAGCACAGTGTACCACCTATAGGCACATATTACAAATGCACCCTTTTAATGACAAAAAAATAATAAAACTGCGCCATTGACTTTAGACGCTCCAACGTTGCGCCTGAACAGTCAGAACAACACGACCATTGGCGAACAGAGCAATAAAATGAGGTGATCTCTCTCTTTCTCTCTCTCTCTCTCTCTGTGTGTGTGTGTCTCTTGCTCCTCCTGTCACTCACTCTCTCACCATCTGACTGCAAGCACAGTCAGTCCACACATTGATTTGGGGGGGTAATTGGCTTTGGTATAGAGAGAGAGAGAGAGAGAGAGAGAGAGAGAGAGAGAGAGGGGGGGGAGGGAGGGAGGGAGAGAAAACGTGTCAGGAAAGGGAGATACAAATGTTGGTGGCTAAATAACGTTGTACTATTGGATTCTTTAAGATTTGGTTGGTGGCTGCGATAAACACAGATCTCCCTAGAGTGAAAGGTAGAGTTCGATAAGCCTGTGCACATTCTGTGATTGCAAACGAGGCCAGTGCTTCAGGAGCGACCTCTATACTGCAGCTGGTGTGTAATGTAACACAGACCATTGAGCTCTACTACAGCCCACAAACATTATTTCCAAATTAGCCTATATTATGTTATGTTTTTTTTAAAAAATCCACATTAAACATAAAACCTGACAACTGTTATTCATGATACAATTTATGAAGACTAGCATTTTCTAAATTGCAAAAAAAGTACTGCTCTTTAAAACCAATTCAATGCTTCATTAACCAGTCTAGAATGCACCTGGCTCCCTGTTACTGAAACGATGCAAACAGCCAAATTAGTCTGGAGGAGATAAACAACAAGAGCAGGAGCACCGCGTTCTTTTCCACCTTGTCCGTGTGCACTTGTGCCAAACAGCTCAGTCTGATAGCATTACTTTAGCAAATTAGATCTGCTCCAGGCATCTCCACATTCGACTGTGTGGCATATTTGGATTTTTCAGGACAAGATTGATTTTGAATTTAAATTAAAAAACAGTTTTCTTTCCTATGTTGACATATTTCATACAGGAAGTTAAGATGTTCAAAGTTTAAAAGTAACCATAAAATAAAAATTGACAATTCTTATTTTTTTTTTTTAATGGAATATTGCTGTTTTGTTATAATTATTTTTTCTGTGATAAATGATTAAATGATATATATATGGCATCATTTTTTATCAAAATGACTTCCCCTCAGAGTTGTAATGATAGCACTTCTCTGATGATGTGTGTAATGGCATGAAGACGGGACAACCTGTCACTCACATGAGATCACAGCAAACCACAACCATCCCACCATCCAATCAATTCCCAGCGGACAAAAAAAAAAACAAAAAAAAAATCTAAGAGCCGCCATTTTGCAAGATGTAAACAAAACTGGTCCAGAAGCACTTCCTGTTTCAGTTTTTTTAACACTACATAAAAGCTGAGATAAAATACAACCAACAGAACATATAAAACTGAATCAAAAAGTTAATCAAACATCTTTAAGATTTTTTCTTTACATGTGAATAAAGAAAACAGTTACAAACTGAAACAGGAAGTGTTTTTGGACCAGTGTTTACATCTTGCAAAATGGTCTATACATCACAATAGGGGAAAAGACCATTGCACCTTCCAATTTTAATGCTGATTTAATTATAAATAAATTATACAAAAATAAAATAACATTTTGAGCTAATTTGCTGCACACAGATAAAAGTTCTGACAGAATGTTTATGTTTTTCAGTGTACTGTTATTTACCAAGGATTTTGGCAAATTCAAAGCTGCAGAAAGGAAGAGTACATTTTTCTTTCCTCTCTTTGTTCTGCTGTTTGCTCCATATACTGTCTCCCCTTCTCTTTTTATGTCTTTTTTTTTTTTTTTTTGGTGTTGTATTTTCAGGCCCAGCAGCTGGAAAGCCCATGCTCAATTTAACCACATACAACATTCATCTCTTTACCCGTCCATTCATGGCTTGCCTACAGTGTGCTTTATTATTACTCCCTCGCTAATCCTTACACCCATTTAACCGTAAAGAGAAACTTATACTGCGGGGCCGTGAGTACAGGAGGTTAATGGGATATCCCAGAACATGCTGTAGGAACGCTCTAGCATGTTACAAGGTGAAGGATTTAGGTGAGATTTACAGTGTTGCCTCTGGCCCTGTACATAGTCTGATCAAAATCTCTAAAATTGCTCTATATAATTCCTATTCTGCCATCATGGCTTTGTCACTGGCATTGTGAAAGCAAGTTCAAAGAGCTTTCGATTGACCATTCGCAAAGACCCGCCTTTAGTTACTGTTGCTATGTCCGACAAGCCATGCCACTTTTCACTGTTCTCAAGCAGTGAAAAATCGCTGTAGCACCTCAGTTAAAGCTGCTTGTGAACCGATCATGTCTTCCTTCTAGTTAAAGGGACACTATGTAGTTTTTTTTTTTAGGTTAACTGAACAGCTTCGGAGTTATTGAAATTGTTTTATGACTTCTTTCGGATTGAATGGTGGCCGTCACGCCATGTCACGCACTGCGTGAGCGGCATTTACGGCAGTAACGTTAAATACAAGTACTCCACAGTGACTCTAGGGGTCGCTGTTTGACAAAAACGGAATTCCTGCATAGTGTCCCTTTAATATAGCGTCACATAAACATGAATGAACATTAGAGGGAATGTTGTTTCAACCATGGAAAGACATCAGTACACATCGATTTTCAAGTTCAAATCCACCAACTTTAATCTACTATCTCTCCTGACTGCTTTGTCGGGTTGTATGATTGGTCAGATTGCCTGTCAATCAATCTCCCTGCGAAAGGTTAACTGGTTGGTATTTGGTTTCAATTGTTTGTTTGTTTGGTGTTTTTTAAACTTACTTGACATCACTTGATACTAGGGGTGTAACGGTACACAAAAATCACGGTTCGGTACGTACCTCGGTTTTAAAGTCACGGTTCGGTACGTTTTCGATACAGCAAAAAGAAAGAAATGCCAGAGAAATGTCCTATTTGTTTAAAGAAAAAATATTTTTAAATAAATGTGAGTTTTCCTAGATCTTGAAACTTTCAGGTTTATAAATGGGGGTCATCTTTGAAGGATGAACAAATAATGTTTTGGTCATCACATTAAAAATAACATTTAAATATATTTATTTATATAATATTTGAATTTTGAAGTGCTGGAAAAAGATGTGTGAAGTACTTGAAAGCATTTCACCATTCCAGCCAAACTGGTTCCAGTTAGTGTTACTATATTAAATCCATGGTGAATGTTGCTGGTCTGTGGACATAAAGTACTAGTTCATTCACGGCACAATGTTTCTCCTGGTTTCCATGACAGCGCTGTTTGATCTAATAGAGATCTACGGTTAATAACGGAGAAATGTGAATGCATCTCACTAGATCTCGCAGCGATGTTATTACCTCAATGACGAATTCAAATGTTTTCTTTACCGGATCTCTTCGCGCGGTGTGGTAACAGTGTTGCTTGATCGAGATCGGCTCGCGCTGCACAGATGTTGCTGGTCCGAACTAATAAACGATCCGTGAAGCAGATAATCCGTAAAGCACATAATGAGTAGCGCAGTTTCGTTCTGCTTTCATTACATTTGCCATTTGATGTTGCGCAACTATGTGTTGGCCGCGTCAGCGCGAATTTTGCCGGCAGGAAAAATGATCCAAGCAATCGTTCGGTTTGTATGCGTACCGAACCGGAAGCCTCGAACCGAAACGGTTCAATACGAATACATGTACCGTTACACCCCTACTTGATACCAGGGATACTTGACTGCAAAATGGCCAAGTGAATGGCCAAAATAATTTATTGAATTTATTGAATTTGAAACAAGTTATTTAATTAATAATTATATATAAAATAGAAAAGTTATTTTAAATTGTAATAATATTTAACAATACTATAGTTTTTACTGTGTCTTTGTGAGCACAAGAGATTTCTTTCAAAAACAATAAGAAATATCGAAATCTGTTAAATTGCATTGTTAATGTTTTTTTTTTTTTCATGTATTAATAGTACAAAAATCTGTTATTGGTCCACCTACTGTACACTAATATATCTCCTCATCCAGCTATAGAAATGTGTTAGATCAAACTTCAAGATCAAAATATCAGATTTCTGTTTAAGGCAGTTTAGCACTTTCTGTCAGATTTTTTTGTACCGCAGTGTCACAGGGTTAAATATGCCGTTCGCTTTTTTTTTTTTTATCAAAGCTCTCTCTTTTCAGCATTCATGAGGCTAAGTTCCCCATGAATTTCTGGACTCGTCCGCATCTCATTCATAGGCATGATGGCACTCGGCCCGTTGAGGTCAGGGCCCCGCTAAATATTATCCCTCGTGACCTGCTCTCCCCTTCAGCTACGAGGAACAGTCAGCTTTTAGCATTTTATCGGGCTCTAAGGCTTCCAGCTAAAGGTTGACATCTTTTGATACTCTATGTAATAGGCAAGGTGCGCCAACAAGTATCGAATCCACTGCAGCACTTTTTACTGCTGCTTACTTTATTAATTGATCTTACAGCACCTTTTGTTCTTGGGGTTTCAGAGTGTGACATTTTCACCATTTGTGTGGAAGCGTGTGTGTGTGTGTTTGATTAAGGCTAGCAGCATTTGTTTACGCAAGCACAAATTGTTAGTTATGCTCCCATTTGCCGATTTCTCCTTGGCCGCTGAGTCGCTGACGGTTAAGCGTGCAAGTCCAGAAAGTCAATTATATGAGGCTTTCCCAGTGGGAATATTAACTTCATAGAGCAGAACATCGTGGCTGCAGATCATGCGAGCTCATCGTCTCTGGGACACAAACACTAAACAAGCCACTGAACAATATGGCTCCACTGTCTTTTTATTTTCTGTTTGCCAAGCTCAATTAATCACACCAGTCGCATGGAAATCCTCCTCTCCTCTTTTATCATATCCAGTCTCTGAAAATGCAGAGCTGTTCGGAGAGAAAAATGGAGAGATGTGGGGAAAGAGAAAGTGCCGTGGCTCTGTAGAGGAGAGAAGTGTCTGATAACAGTTCCGTGCTAGTGTGCTTCCCTAAGGCCCTGTTCCCTCTGAATATTCATGGGGTTTGGCAAGAGAGCCTGCGCCATTTGTAAAAGGACAACTATCTGTTTTCAACTCTGACTGTAAAATGGGCCAGTGTGCCTTTACTGTGATGACAGCTGAATTTTCCAACACAGGCTCATTGAAAAAAAAAAAAAAAATTTCACATCTATAATTTTTGCAAAACTCAATTCACTACAGTTTCCAGCTGTAAAACAGCTACAATTTGTATTCCTTTTCACATACAATTACGATTACAGGGACATATTAAAAGGCACTAATAGTAAAAACATTAATAAACACCAATATTAATAAACCAAATTAATGAACATTTACCATGTTATGGCCTCATAACACTTTTGCCATAGTGCACAATTTCAAAACGTATACATTACGTTTACATCACATAACCAGCTCGCTATAATGTGGCTTTCTGAGTAACCTTGCTCGGTAGCTCACTGCACTTGGATACATTACACATGTGCGACACACGAGTCACATTTGCTTTTTGTTAATACTATCGGATATGTATAGGTGGTACGTTATTTTCAGATGCGATTGTGCATTAAAGGTTGTAACAGCGATTTCAGGCCCAAATAAGATTAGATGAATGTGATCATTTAGATTTGGGCTTCTTTTGGGCCTGAAATCGTTGATACAACCTTTAACCTTTTAGTGCCTCTCACCGGACCTTTCAATTCAGAACTACTGCGATATGAACTAACGTCATAAATTTTTGCCAGATTGACGTTTATCTGTTTCAGATAAAACTGAACTCTTTTAGTGCCACTCACTGCATTTCCGTGTAATTTGAAAGTTTCACGAAATGTGCAGGATGATGCGTTATATCATTTTTTTTTACAATGAGCCTATGCAATTTTCAGAAGTCATTACTCCAGTCTTCAGTGTCAGGAAGGAAACAGTGTCTCATTCAGCTTTAAATCATTATAATTAGACAATTAATAATAAGCAGATTAGACATCTTTTAAAGGCGCAATGTGTAAAAACTTTGAATAACTATTAACAGAAATGCAATATGACATCCATAACTGTTTTCAGTGGTGTATAAAGAACTTACTCAATGAACCGTAATGTTTTTATTACCTTAGAACAGTGTTTCTCAAATTTATTCTGCCATTCCTCACTTTGAAGGTATAGGGAAGGGTACATTTTAATAACAAAAAACATGACTGTATATAAAAATAATAATGCAATTGTGTTTGTATTTTGCCTTTGATAACATCAAATTCAGAAATGGAGAAAATAGACTAGTTTATTAGCTTTATTTTGTCACTTCGCAAACTGCATGCAAAAAGAACAAACAAAATTGAAAAAGAATAATAATAATCTCAGGGTTTTTCCTGGCTCACAATGAAGCGGAGGTGGTAAAATCCTAATAATGTTTGTATTTTAGGTATTTTTTATAATAATTAGTATTTTGTATTTTTCGAAAACTATAATAAAGCTACTGCGTTTCCCACAGTATTGTGTGTTTGGTGTGGACCTCTGCACCCAGGGGGTCTGGGGGCATGCTCCCCCGGAAGAAAAGTTTGCACGTTTTAAAGGTAAATTCATAAATCTTGTGCACTTTGAAAGTTCAAAATTAATTGATTAACTAATTTAGTGTCTAAAATGAGCCTGTTCTGTAGTAGGCTACACATATTTTCTGAGCCAGAGACATCAAAACTATTCACCCACATAATGTTTTCAACCACATAATGTTTATTTTAGGTTTCAGACATTTAAATTCACATAAGTAAGTTACTAAAAAATCATATATTTAGAGTTAAATCAAATAGAGACTTATATCTATGGAAGCGGCAAAAATAATTATTTTTCTTATCAAATACAAATTGTGTAAGTAACTTTCGAGTTTGGAAGTATTTTAAGTCGATCTTGAAGAGTTTCCATAATCAGAGAAAAAAAGCCTATTGTGTGTAGTAAATTGTCTCTAGGGGATGTGGAGGCGCGCACGCTGTTACAATCATGTAATTTTTCCCTCGCATACCATTCGGCTCATACGGACGCGTCAAGTTTAAACAAGTCTTTACGCTTTAAAGGGGAAATGAAGCAGCGAATCAAGTTTACATGATTTACAAGATGGATTTCCAATATAATCAACAATTATATAAGAAACATTACAAATGTAAACATTTAGAAGAAAAAAAGAAAAAAACTTTGTATCTTTCGCCGCCAGGGCGCCGCCATTTTGCAGTTGACGTCACGGGGTTAGTTGGCTCAAGTTTAACAGGCTTTGGGCATTGAAAATCGCGACATCAAACTGTGTTTATACCAGTGTTTTGACCGCGAACGACTAATGTTAGGTACAGTTATTAGACAAAAAGACGACGTCTACTGTTATATGTTGACAAACTGCACATAGAAACATTGTTCGCGATGTCTGCTGTCAGAAATTCGCATCTCGTCAACAACATGTAAGTTCGCATGTAACGTTATTTGTTAAAGCGGAAATGAAACGTCCATATTTTCGCACTGGTAGTGCTAGTAGCTACAGCCTACATGCTAGGAAAAAGTGTCTCCGCTCTGACATCCTTCAGGGAAAAGATCGCCGCTTCCACACGTCTAACTCCTGGCACAGCATGGTAAACGTGCACGCCGGTGATGCAGAATTGACCACGCAATACATGCTCAAGATCAACCTCTTGACAACAGATGGACTCTGACACGGAGGGCATCGCAGTAACGCTACAACAGCCACACTGACACCTGGTAAGTTAGCGTTGCAAACCCGCTCTTCGCCCCGAACCACCACCGGCTGTTCTACACAGCAACGTAACATACATGGTGTTGACGAGACGGGAATATCTGACGGCAGACATCGCGAACAATGTTTCTATGTGCAGTTTGTCAACATATAACAGTAGACGTCGTCTTTTTGTCTAATAACTGTACCTAACATTGGTCGTTCACGGTCAAAACACTGGTGTAAACACAGTTTGATGTCGCGATTTTCAATGCCCAGAGCCTGTTAAACTTGAGCCAACCAACCCCGTGACGTCAACTGCACAATGGCGGCGCCCTGACGGCGAAAGATACAAAGTTTTTTCTTTTTTTCTTCTAAATGTTTACATTTGTAATGTTTCTTATATAATTGGTTGATTATATTGGAAATCCATCTTGTAAATCATGTAAACTTGATTCACTGCTTCATTTCCCCTTTAACCAGTTCAGCCATAGTAACAGCTCATCGAAAAAATATATAGTCGCATAGTTTCATGTGGTTCTTCTCCCTCGCTGTATTATGGGTTTGCTATGTGGGGAGAAATGTGCTGGTTACGATTGTGAGACAATCAGCTAATTACTATTATTATACTATATATTAAGACCCTTGATCCTCATCTGACTATGGCTTTGTAAACTTTATCCATGATGTGGACTGTGGTACAGAAACAGTGAAAATGTTACACACTTTTGTCTTACTCTGGGAATTCTCTGTTGTCTCAGACGACGATATGTTTCTCCCGTTTTAGCCACCGTAGCTTATACAAAAGGGAGGGGAGAGCAGTGGGCCGAACCCTTAGTGCAAACTCGCAACCGAACCGCTAGATGTCGCTAAAAATCACACACTGCACCTTTTAACAAAACTGGAGGTCAAAAAATAACAATAAATGTAATAGTTTAACTTTATAAATGTTTCACCGTGAAAAGAAATGCAATCCATTGGTTTATTTTATCCAGAATTGATTGGTTCTCGAACAAAATGCAACCAAATAATCCATTAGTATTTGGATTGACGGCTCAACCGGACTGAAATTGGGTGGTTTATTCCTTTTCTAATCCAAAAGAGACGCCATGTAAACACTTGATCGAATTGAAAACCGAAGCCGGAAAGGACTGCGCATGTGCAATGACGTAGAAATGGCGTATTTACGTGTGATGCCTGGAACAAGCTGCAGTTGTGGTTAAATAAATGTCATAAATGACTTGTGTTATTCTAAAATTGTCCTATCACAATTGTCTGTGAAGTGGAGGAGAACTACGTCCCATCAGCTCTCACTTCATACTCTAACCCACAGACACTTTATTACTGTTGTTTTACTGCATTTTTTCTGTTTGATAAATATAAGCAGTATGGCACAACTGTTCATGTGCTCGTCGTCTCCTTATGAGTACCTGAAATAGATGACAAGTCTGCTCTTTAAAACAAAGAAAATAAGCAATGTAGGAGGATATTATGCATAAACAATGGGAAACTCTGTATATGTGTGCTTTGTGCACATAAGGTAAGGTAAGGTAGGGTATTTTTATTGTCCTTCTGTACAACGCTTCTTAGCCTCCTGCATGAGGGAAGGGGATCGAAGAGTTTGTTTGCCGGGGGCGATACTACAGGATACTCTGCTTCTGCACCTGCTAGTGTAAATGTCCTCAACAGAGGGGGCTGCTAGAAGTTATTTTTTGGCCAGACTTGACTACCCTCTGCGATTTCTTGTCAACAGCAGAACACTTTTCGTACCTAGCAATGGTGGAAAAGGTGAGCAAGACCTGCTCGCTTCTCCCAGTTCACCAGCCAATTACTTTCATGTATTTTGTGACGAGTGGAGGAACTGACGCTGCAAATCCAACAGATCCGATTCTCTGAACTATTCACCTATCATTACCCTCTGATTTTAGGGAAAAATTATGGGTAGGGTTAGGTTTAAGGGTAGGGATTGGGTAAGGACTGCATTTTGGGACAGGTATGTTGATCCAGGACCTTACTTGGCAAAATCACAGTGACCACTGGACAGTAGTCATTCATGTGCGTCATGGCCCGAGCTTTTGGGAACAGGGATGATCTTGAAACACACTGGCACCACAGCCTGGGAGAGTGAGGTGTTAAAGATGTCAGTCAGCACCCCAGCCAGTTCATGAGCACAGCCTTTAGAGCCCTCCCCGGGATATTATCCGGACAAGCTGCTTTGCGTGTGTTAATTCTCAGCGATGTCCTCAGCGGACACACTAAAATGCAGCTCACCTGGATGGAGTGTGAATATAGAGAAGGGAGAGAGGGTTTGGATGTCTCAAAGTGGGCATAAAATGTGTTCAGGGCATCGGGATGAGATGGATCCTGAGGGCAAACAGTATTTTTCTCGCTGTAATCAGTGATGCTCTGGGGTCACTGGTGTAAAAGTGATCCTGTATTTTCTGTGCATACTTAGCGTTTGCCCTCTTGATCCCGACCTCATCAACCCGATCACTTTATTTAGCATTCATGTAAACAATACATTCAGATTCATTCATTGGAATGAATTCATTCTGATTTAAACAAAAGATGTGCATGTGAACGCAGCCAATGAGTTTGCTGAAACAATGTCAAAGGAAATTAGTTTGTCAAAGAAGTTATTTGGCTAACAGCCCACACAGGTGACATCAGCAGAAAAGAAAAGATGTTTCAAAACGAAAAGCAATGCATTACTTTTGAAACCCGAACACTAATTTGATTTGGATCGCACTGATGAATCATTCACAATAAGACCAGGAACGTATATATACATATATAGGAAACAGAAGCTTTAGTTTATTGCAGGTATCATACTAGTGGTAGTTTGTATGCTTTAGAGGACAAGCTAACACATTTGGGGCTTTCTTCAGATTCTTATTTTACAATACATGTAAGGCTGTTTCAATATTCAGTCAACGTCAATCTGGTTGTGGACTTGCTCTAGGGAGCAGGATTGAATTGTTCACATGAACAGTTTGACTGGGGGCGCAGCCAGAAACACTGAGCAAGCTCCTACCCTGTCATCTGAGAAAGAGGACTGTGCAGTGGATTTAAGTTCAGGCTTGGTAAACCCGCAGCTAGCCTCTAGAGTACCGCAGAACTGAGGAATAGACGTGCTGTTACAACTGAACCTCCCAGCATGCATCAAACGACTGTTGGTTCGATATGTATTATTATGAAGCACGTTTTTTGGAGATCGCATGAGCATGTGGGCTCTTTATGCCATTGTATGCCATTTTTTGTAGCATTTGAAGAAGTGGATTTGTGCATCATGAACCATAAATGGACATATTGATATACAATGCAGGATGGCTAATTTAATGGTAATGAAGACTTTTCGGTTTTGTGCAGGTAAAAGATCCTTTACTACCAGCATAGATTTTCCAGCTGACATCATTATGGCATATAAGTGATGTTGTTTGCTCTCTCGGCGACTGTTGATTGCTTTGTGCATCAATCTTTCTTGAGTCAACGCCCCTTTGATTGATTATATACTGGAGGGGGGATGTGATTGGATCGAGCTCTTCAACCCATAATGAGTAATTCTATAATGTGATGTCATTAGTATTCATAGGCATTCATATGTGAAGTGTTGGTACACCGATGTCAACACAACATCGACTTCTAAAAGATATCCTTAGCTTGTATACTGTAGTAAACAAGCTTGTAATAGTTTGTGTATAGTGTAAACTATACTTGATATTTTGTTTACTATTATTTATTACTATTTTGAATTAGCTTCTATTTTTATACTTTCATTTTTCAATTTGTTTTGTGCTTTTTTAATATTTAGATTTTAGCTTTACTTTTTAGTTTTTGTCAATTTAGTACTTAAACTTATTTAATTTCAGTTACTGCAGTTGCCAAGGCCACATTTCACATTTTCTTTGAAGTTTAATTTTTTCATCTAATTTAATTAGTTTATTTATTTGTATTAGTTTATTTCAATAATAATAATAATAATAATAATAATAATATGTTTCTAATAGTTCAATTTAGTTATACTAAGATTGCTTAGACTTGAGATGTCTATAAATTCTGTGACGTTTGTGGAGTATTCAATTAATGATTCTTTTAGTAGCTATATTTATATTTATATTTTTACAATTTCACACAAAAAGGAAATTATTTAGAAAACATGGAAATTCCATTGGCAAATGATTATAATGTTTCAAAAATAAATACATTATAAGTATTCTTGCAAAAAATTACGTCTTACATGACGTCACAGTATTCACAAATTTGCATTTTCACATTCACTTTCATATATTTACAGATATAATGAGAAACGCACGGAGCGCGTCGTGAGTGCACAATTTTACACAAAAAGGGCTATAACGGGCTAGTAATTCAGGGTAAGAAAAAAAACACATTTTGGAAGAAGGATTGATGCTGTATTGACAGCAGATAGAAGATAGCAGCCCCTCACAGACGACTGCTGTCACATGATAAAACACCAAAAAAAAAAAACAGTTCAGGCTTGTTCCTCTCTCGATCTTCACTGTCGTCGCTCCTCGTTTACACTGTAATTTTACAATGTAAAATGAATGCGCTTATTCTAATAAAAAAATTATTACAAGCAATATTATTAATCACATTTAAGAATAGATTTGAGTAATAATTAATCAAATTAATTCCTTAAAAGTTAACAATTAAAAACGAGTAAAACGTACAAAAAAGTATGTTTAAGTCACCATTATGGTGATCAGTGTTTGTTTTAGGTTTGTTTTAAAATGACGGATTTCTCCTTCAGTGATTCTGCTTGTTAACATCAGATGTCTTCAATGTTGGCAATATAAAATAAAGATAATATAAAATCATTAATCTTTGACATCTGTCTGTTATTCAGATATTTTTGTTAATTTTTCTTTAAGTTGTAAACTTTACTCATTTTAAATGGTTAACTTTTAAGGAATTATTTGGTTAATTATTACTCAATTCTAATTTGTTCAATTTAATAATAATATTGCTTATAATCTGTTGCCACAATTTATTGATTAGATAAAGAATATTCATTTTTACAGTGTATGCTTCCACTCCTCCTTAAGAGATATGGAGCGTCAGCCTCGTCCTGCTCGCCACAGCACCTTTAACTACTGGATATATTAAACAATAATGGTAATGAAATAAAAATGTGCAGACGTATCATTTATTAGTATCTATAAAACACTAATGATAAAATGCATGTACACAACCATGTTAGTAACTGTCACGATTCCTGTCTTGTGTTTTCCTTAACTTGTATTTCCTGTATTGTGCCATGTTTTGTAGTCCTTTGTAGTTTTTCTTGTTTATTAGTCTCCAAGTGTTTCTAATTTGCCCCGCCTCCTTGTTATCTGGTTTAGTTTGTTTGTCTGTGCAACCTCTGTGCTTCAGTTGTTAGTTGTCAGTCGTTTTTGTTATTAGTTATGGTTTTTATTCACTCCACAGATATATGAGTCATTTGTTAAAAAAAAATGCGCTGTATTCTTTTCATTCAAAAGAACCAACTTAAAAAATATCAGACTTTTTAGAGCAAAAAGTTTGGGCCAATCCGTTTTGTACATCTCTAAAGTTGTTCAAAGTGTTTCCTTGTTTTAGTTTCCTTTTTTCACATTTCAGTGTCTATCTAAACATGCAAAAATGTGCTCACTTTTAAGTATAAATATCTATGAATCCAAATGAAATCACACTGAGCACTCTTACGCTCTATATTTGAAAATAAAAAAAAATGTAATCCCTCTGTTCTTTCAGGTTCCAGCTTACCGTTTTGTTCATTCATTTTTCTTCTGGAATTAAAAAAAGCTGAGCTTTACACATTTACTTTGTAAAATGACCCACCTGCTTGGAGGCTAATTGCATTAGAAATGTAAGCGGTATTATGTGGCTATCATTTATGATGGCTGAAAATAGAACCACTTGGTAACCATTAGTACTAATTATGATACATTTGCAATCTTTCTATATAAGTGAACACTGTATTCAAGCATGGCTGGCTCTAAGATGGAGGATGCTGTATTCTTATTTACTTTAAAAAAAAATCCAAGTGCAAAAAATCTGTTTATTGCCGTTAAAGACGGATTTTATGTGAAGCTTTGAAAAGATTATACTGTATGTGATAGAATAAAGATTGTTTGTTATGGCTTTGTTCTTCTCTTAAGCATCTTTGTCATCTCAAGGAGTTAAATGTACTGAAAAACAACCACTCAAGCAGAATACTGAATGGCTAATAGAAATGCTAAATTCATCTGAATGTCTCCCACGGATGAGCTGATCAAATTGAAGATTGTATAGACCATAAAGAACTGGAACTCCCTTGTCAGTCTCACTGCAGCAGGATTTATTCTGGAAACATTACCATGTATGAGCACATGAATTTTTTCATAAACACTATTGGTTCTTGTTTGGGTCGTTTTAAATGTTGTACCAAAAGTGCATTGTGTGTATGTCTATGAATCGTTTGGATTAACTTCATTACTCTTTAAATGGTTTAAGGAAATGAATACTTTTAATCAAAAAGGATGCATTAAATTGATCAGAAGTGACTGTAAAGACAAATAAATGTATCAAGGTTTCCACAAAAATATTAAGCATCACAACTGTTGATAATAATATGAATCTGCATATTAGAATGAATTCTGAAAGATCATGACATTTTGCATGCTGAAAATTCACCTTTGCCATTAAAGGAATAGATTACACTTCAGAATATATTAAAATAGAAAACGGTTATTTTAAATTGTTATATTTCACAATATGACACTATATCTGATCCAATAAATACATAATTGAGAGCATAAGGAACTTGTTTCCGCCACAGAATAAAACATTTTAAAAGATAATTGCTACTTTTTATCTCAAAATTCTGAGAAATAATTTGTGTGAATTTAAAGCCACAATTGCGTATTATAAAATTCAAATTGTGAGATATAAACTCAATTGAGTGTTATAAAGTCAAAATTGTGAGATATAAGCTCGCAATTATGAGAAATAAACTTGTAGTTCTGACTTTATTAAACACAATTGCAAGTTTATATCTATGAAATCTTTTCTCAGAATTGTGAGATTTAAACTCGTAATCGTGAGTTATTAAGTAAAATTCTAAGGGGAAAAATAGATTGACTTTTTTTCCACAGAATTGCTTTTTATATCTCACAATTCTGACTTTATAACACACAATTGCAACTTTATTTCACACAATTCTGACTATAAGTCGCGATTGCGACTTTATAACATCCAATTGGAAAAAAAAAACTAAGTCAAACATGTTATATTTATTCATTAATTGTCTCTAATGACTGCTTGACATCCTGTGGCAGCAATAACCTTTACTAAACATTTCTAGTAATTATGATTTTTTATGACATTTAAGCAGAATGTCAATCCAAAGGATTTACGTGTTTTACACTGCAATCTTGCCTAAGGAACTCATAAAATCAGAGGTTTGACCCAAAACTTGAACCCAACTAATTGCACTGTGCTGAATCATTACCTATTTTCAATCTTTGAAGACGGGGTCTATTGATTGTCCTGGCACATGCCTGGGTGAGTTTCTAAGCTGTAATTATTAGCCATTCTTTAGCTTCTTTATGATTTCATTACAGGCATGAGAAACTCTTTTTGATCTCTTTCCGTATATCTTTTAATCCCAGCCAATTCACTGATTACTGCTTCCTCAGTAACACGTGCCTCTCAGACAAAAAGCCAATATTAGAAAATTAAAAATGATTTGAAAGGGATGTTGTTATCGCTCCTTCCCAGAGACGCTTTAATGTAGCTCAATTGATGCATCACATTTTCCATTAACTTTTGCTCCTGAGGTTGGTTATAAATACTCCTTTTCATTTAGATAGAACAAAAGTCTGAGCAAGTTGTGTGTTATATGTTGCTGGGTCATCCCTAGGTTTTGTGACAAATATTCATTCATTCACTCACTTATTCCTTTTTATCAATGGAAATCCAGTCCACAAACTGCATTTTTACTGTATTTTGCCTTTGCAGGGCAGCATATTCTCTCCTCTTTCCTCCGTTTGCCAAAGCCAGTTTAAAGGAGAACTTTTTCGCAAAATGAACCTTTGGTCTAATAACACATTGGTACCTAGTCGACCTTTCTCTTAGATTTGTTTTCATGATAATTGAATGTAAAGAATTTTATCTCTAAAAACTGTTTAGCGTATAATGCTAGTATATGGGGGCATATAATAAGTACAGAGAAATCATTAGTTAATACCACTAACAAGGCTCAAAATAGCTACACACTAACACAGTAACATAATGAGGGTCCTTACATGCAAAACAAAGCATTGAGAACTTTGTAAGTGTACAGACCGTTTAATAAGAAGATATTTTATAAATACAGTCCTCTTCATGTATACAGGCAGGAGCCATCTTGGAAAACAGTCTCAACAAGTTGAACCACGAACGACGTGCCATGTGAGCTGAACTGTATGAAGTTCAATGAACTTCTGAACTGTATGAACATCGTTCGTCGTTCGACTAGTCAAGACTGTTTTCCAAGATGGCTCCTGTCTGTATACACAAAGTGAACTGTCTTCATGAAGTATCTTCTTATTAAACAGTCTGTACACTTACAAAGTTCTCAATGCGTCGTTTTGCATGTGGGAACCCTCATTATGTTACTGTGTTAGTGTGGGGCTATTTTGAGCCTTTGAGCCCTGTTTACTTATTATATGCCCCCATAGCATATACGCTAAACAGTTTTTAGAGATAAAACTCTTTACATTCGATTATCATGAAAACAAATCTGAGAGAACGGTCGACTAGGTACCAATGTGTAATTAGACCGAAGGTTCATTTTGCGACGGAGTTCTCCTTTAAGGATTCACACAAGGAGACGGGGGTCGTGTTGTATGACTAGCATGACTTGACACAGTCCCTCTGATCTTAACAGTGCTGGCTTAATTTAGTCTGCAAACAATACCGTGTTTCCCTTTGAGGTAGCATGAGTGGAGACTGACACTAATGGAGCATATCAAAGTCACCCCGAATACTCAAACGGTCTGGGCTAGTTAATGTGCACATCAAAGGCCAGTCAGTGTGCTGTCAGTTGGTCTGGGCGCACATCACAGATATATTCGTGGGATAGCCAGAATTGATGTAATTGGACTCCAACTTTAGAGTTGGTGACTATTGTACTTGAATGGTTAATGATGTATGCCGAAGGTGTCTGCATCGTCACTCTTAAACAGAATGAGTTAAAAAGCAGGACATGATTTTTATTCTGTACACACTGTATGTTTATATATGTTTATACTGTAGGTTTATCTCCTAACCATAAACCTACCCATCATAGAAAACTTTCTGCATTTTTTTTTAAAGAACACTTGATTTTGTTTTTGATTTATAAGCTGGGATCAAAAAATACACATGTACTGGTTTTATTATCCTTATGGGGACATAACATATAATACCAGGTACACACACGCACACACACACACACTGCTGCTATGATGATAAGCTGTAATTTCGAACCTCATACTGTATACAGACTCTATATATTATGGATGCCAGTGCCAGCTTATCATGTGGATTTATGGTACATGTGTGCAAATACAGAGATAAATGTTTAAGTGTTGACACTGAGGTGTTTACATCTGAACACCGGCAGAAACTGCACAATATAAGGCTGAGAAATAACAATGTGTGCAAAACAATGTGACAAGCATATTTAATAGAACTGAGGACTACATAATTACTAATTATTACTTATTAAGAAGTATTAATTCATTTGTGTGATGAATTACTTTTCAAAGTTCCTTAGAATTACAACATTCATGTAATTAAAAGAGGGAAAGCTTTAAATTTTAGATCCAGAAATATATTTTTATGACCAAATCAAAACATTTAATTAGTAGTTGTTTTATCAGTGCTTAGTATTTAGTGACTTAATTTAACTCATTCTTTTTTTATTGCAATCCCCTGTGGTGGAGAATAATTAGCCAATTAGACATCGCAATGCTTGATTTTTATTTTTTTTTGCTTGCGCTTAACTGAATAAGCTCACAAATATACACCATGGGTGGAAATAGGCTTTTGGCATACAGAAAAAATACATATTTTAATACATTATTTTATTGCATATATATTGTGTTTGTTTTGTTGGAGTGAATTTTCCAGGATGGTAAAATATAATATCACTATGCATTGTTTCATTGCGTAGATTGTAGCACACTGCTTGCATACACCTCCTTCTCATTCTCTCCTCTTCATTAGATGCACATGTATCGATTCCTATTTGTTGTTCCTCAGTAGATTTTGTGTTTCTCCACTCATCCTTTCTCCCTACATGGCTTTTCGTGTGGCAGCTGAAACTGTCCATGTCCTTGTTTATCACCTCTCTACTTCTCATTTCTTTCCCTTCTTTCTGTCTTCATGACATGTCTCACTTCACCCCCGGAGTCTCACTCTCCTTAGCAATTATCAAACAGGCAACCGGTCGGGCAGACCCAGAATGTGAGACCGGTACCTGGGTCACCCTGGTTAATGCTGAGGTGATACATGAACAAATGTAGCGGAATCGATAACTGGAAAAGGGGTAAAATTGGTGGGAACTGCCATGCTGGAATTGAGGGAATGTTAAGTGGTGTCTGAAATGAGCTGAGGGATCATTTACACAGAGGACACCTTGTTAAATCCTGAAATGAAGCTGCTCGGATGGTTTTACCTAATCTTATCGGCGGCTCCAATGGAGGGTGGATAAAATCCAGAACAACTGATGAGATTTTAACTTGATGTTTATTGATGTGGACCAATCAGTGTATAACGTCTACATAACGACTGTCTACATAAGGGATTGTTGAGAAAACTGAGGACTATAGGGAAAATTATTTTTAAAAGATATTTGCTTTTTGATACCTACAAAAACTTGGAAGTGGCTAAAGTAGAGAATTTTGCTGTATTTCAGTGGAATAAAGTCATTTTATGACATTTAATTAGTTTTTGTTGGCCTATATTCACTTGTATCATCTGCAATTTAGTGTTTTTCCTTTGTTTTTTGCTGAATACACTCTAAAAAAAATCCTGGGTTAAAAACAACCCAATTTGGGTCACTTTGGCAATTTTGTTTATATAATTACCATACTACTGGGTTAAAATTAACCCAAAATGGGTTGGAAATTATAGTTAGAGTAATCATCAAAAAGTGAAAAAATATTGATAAGTTAGAACAACCAAAAATGGCCAAAATAGGTCAAAGTAATACAACATGGACATGGAAAAAGTGCAGACGAGAATGGCAAATAAAACAGTTATACAGGTAAATTAAATGGCTTTTTAGTTTGCATTGAACATTGTTGAATAACTTGCGTTTCAGACCAAATTCGACCAGTTTTTTTTATGACCAGAAAATCAGGCTTTGAGTGCCGCCAAAGAACACTCAGACTGAAAGCCTCAGTCTGTAATAAACACTGAAAGAAATAAACAGTGTGCTATTGTGAATCAGCAGGTTTTTACCATGTAGGTTTAAAGCCTTTTTAATCATTCCTCTTAAATCAGTCTCTGCGTGAGTGATTTGGATGTGAGAGAAAACACTGCCGTTTTAAAAGAACGTGCTTCTCATTGTAGTCAGTTATAAAGTTCTGTTTCCTTTCCACTTCGATTAGTTTTCTACTATTTTACACAGATCCGCGAACACGGATAGGCAAAATGGTAAACCATAACATTGCTTTCAGAAATGTCCAAAAAATCGTTTAAACATAAATATCAATCACACAATGAGTTGCTATTTTTTGGCATAATGCAGCCATTCCTAATGAAAGCCTGAAATGAAGTTGTGACACGTTTAATTTAATAACCTTATCCCTGCATCTGTCACATTTTGTAGGTCGGTTGATTAAAGGGGTTATGACATGTTCCTTTAGCTTCACTTATATTGTTAAGTTAGCCAAATGCCTCGTCATCCTAATAGCGAAGCGCGTGAATTAATGAATGAATAGGATTCCCACTGTCACTATACCTGCTATCTAGTGAAACCACAGCCAAGGGAAAGATCTTGGCAGAATCAGCAGGGAAAGAAGAACCTGTTGAGCTTGTCTGACACTGTGAAGAGACATGAGGGGTGTATGATGCACCCACTGCATGGGAAAAAACACTACTCTTATCGTTTCCCCACTTACCCGGTTGGCTCTCACTTCTGGAGTCAATTGCGAGAGTGGGCCGGTCACCTGGTCCTCCAGGCGACCTGCCCCATGGAACAGTGCCAGGTGGGGAGTTTGACTGAGTTGCACACCTGTTAAACGGTAACACATGTGTCGTAAGGCGAGCTCAGGAAGGACAGAAATGTCCCGTGGAGCAAAAGGGCAAAAGCTTGCTAGTTCTTGGTTTTCTGTATGATTACGGACCGTGAAAGCAGGGTCTCGTGATCCTTCTGGCTTTGTGGGTCTTAATAAAGTTTTTTTTGCACAAAAAAATATTTATATGCAAGAAAAACGATCATTTTCATCCCTCATTTTGACCCTCTTGCTTTTCAGTAAGAGTCTTCTTTAATGATTGGCACACATCATAGCTTACACTCGAAAAATTTCTGGGTTGTTTCAACCCAACTTTGGGTCAAATATGGACAGACCCAGCCATTGGGTTAAATTTTTTTAATTACATTTTTAACCCAACGTTTGGGTTTGTCCATATATAACCCAAAGTTGGGTTGAAACAACCCAGAAATTTTTCGAGTGTAAGCTATGATGTGTGCCAATCATTAAAGAAGACTCTTACTGAAAAGCAAGAGGGTCAAAATGAGGGATGAAAATGATCGTTTTTCTTGCATATAAATATTTTTTTTTGTGCAAAAAAAAACTTTATTAAGACCCACAAAGCCAAAGTTGGGTTAAATCAACCCAGCATTTGTTAGAGTGTAGGAAACTATAGAAACCCACTCGCTATTGCACATGAGTAAGTGTTTTAAAAGCAGTATCCTACCATATAAAACGGTCATGTACAGACAAAGCGTTATAAAATCATTTACTTACGGTCTGTAATGCAGCTGTCAGATACAGCCCAGGCAGCAACATAGTGTCTGTCCCAGATGGATTCCATGTGTTCGGGCCAGATCTCCCAGTAACCACTATTTTGGTTGCTGGGAGTAGAGTTGGATGCTTCATCTTCCACCAAAGTTTCTTTGCAAACTCTCCATTACACTGTGCCTTGTTTACCGCCATCCACTTGTTTTCGATGCTGGGATCCTTCTGAGGTCTATACAAAGATGCAAACGAGCTGTATAAATTTGACAAAAAGTTTTTTTTTTCAGTCCTCCATTTGTCCTGTCGACAGACTTAAGTGTAGACAGCATCAGTGATTGTAATGAGTACTATTTGCTTTTGACGCGACACGACACACATCCAGTGTAGGCAAATGTCAGCCGTTTAACATTTAACATTTTGAAATCCCACAATATCAAAATGTTAAATAAAAGCTTAGTTTATAATGAGGAGGATGTTTTAATATATGAAACTTGCTAAATGTGTCAATGAAACAAAGACATATTACAGTATATGTCAAAACATCAAAGCAGATTTAATTTCTCATGCCATGTTCTCTTTAATGTAATTCCAGCAAATTAAGTTTTTGAATAGTGTTTGTTTTTGCTCTGTATATTTTGCAAGCAGCGAAAAGGTGAATTGTTATGCAGTATGCTTTTATAATGCGAATAATATACAGTAAGTATATATTATGATAATAGTTTGTATGTCAGGTGCCTCCAATGGCAAATGTATGCAGTATGTGGAGGTAGCCCATTTGTTTAGTGTTGGGAATAGTGCCACACTCACAAACATAAACACTGGACTCAAAGAGGCGGAGGTGGCTGTCAGAATACTCACAGGAATTTACAGAATATGTACTAATAACATCATCATGTCTGTCTGCTGCAGAATGGGGTGTAGCAGTACTTAACTTCAAAAGCATGGGGGACTTTTCTAGGAATTGTTCCAACAGACTGTTTTTCAAAGCCAGGAGAGCTGACAGGCTCGAAGAGAATATCCAACACAGCCTGCCTGTGTGTGTGTGTGTGTGTGTGTGTGTGTGTGTGTGTGTGCACGCACACACCTGCTGAGGTTATTACCAAAAATGCAGCTTTAAGAAAATGTGCCAGTAATGTACTGAATGCAAACAAATGTTAAGCATTTTGTATAAACAATAAAAGGGAGAATTCACCTGACTTTCACCTAAAAGTCATTTCCTCATCCTCGTGTCATTCCAAACCCATGGAAGTAAAATATGTGAAAAAATTAATTGTGACTTTTTAGTCCAAAACAGCTATAACCTCGCAATTGCGAATTATAAAGTCTGAATTGCAAAATATGAACATGCAAATTGTAAGGGGAAAAAAGGCTTTCAGAATATGAACATTGCAATTACCTTTTTTTTATTCTGTGGCATAAACAAGATTCCAAACAATACTGTATATCACAAAAGGCGAAATATCGAGCTGGTCGCTCTTTTCCAAGCTTTGAAAAGAGGATGCCAAAGTGAAGTCAAATCGTTTTGTGTGAGGAACAGACCTAAAATTTAGTCATGAGAGACAAATCAATATCTGATTTTGAACAATTCATTCCTTTGAATCAGATCTTTGCAATGAATCAGTTGATCCAGTTCTCAAAACCGGTCTAAATGATTAGCTTGTGAATGACTGATTTGCTCACTGGATTGAATGATTATCACTGATATCAGTCTATTTCTGCTGTCTGGTTGCCGTGGCTGATATATCGGCTGATTTTTGGCTTTTGGCTTTGTTTTTGTTTTTTAATTATCGACATTAGCCTGGGCTCTGTTGGTACCCTAGGCGAGATTTTACAGCATATAGCACCCCAACAAGCCTTTATTCTTTTTTTTTTTTCTGCTCGTCCTCTTTGTAATTCTTCCTGCCCTGTGCACCAGATTATTTTCTTTGTTCACTTTCAAGTTGCCAAGTAACACCAGCTGTGTGTTAGTTGAGTTACACTATGTGCTTTTGGTAGAATTGAAAGAATGTCCTGCTCTTAGATGGTCTAACAGAAAAACTTTAACTTGAACATTTGGAGTTGCAATTTCCATTTACATGCAGCAAACTATGAAGCAGATATCGAGGTTTTAACATGGGAGAGAAGGCAGATCTCATTCACACTGTAAATGTCACAGAGTTTTTCGGATTATCCCCACTGCGCATATCAGATTTAACACGATTGATGAATCAGATTTGCTCAGAATATATAAAATATGTAAAAAAAAATTCTGTTCCATGGTGCTTTTTGTTTGTGTTGTGATGGAAATGCAGTGTGTGTATGACTCAGTGATATGTCATCCATTCACTGAAGAACAACTCTATTGTTCTCAGCACTCAAGCACTATTAAACAATTGGACAATGCACGAGTCTGTCCCTCCATTGATAGTCCTGGGTAGGGTTGCACCAACCTTTCTTAAATTGTAACGTAAAGGCCACACTAGAGGCTTAGTAACTACTTTGTAACTAACTCCGTACTTTATTCCATTGCACCATTTGTTCGTAAGGTTTAACGTTGTTCGTAGGTCGTAAACTCTCCGTAAAGTAATGCGTAGTCGCATAGTATGACATTTAGCCTGGATGAACCAATAGCAGCCTTCAAATATGTTAATAAGTTGTGTTGAAATGTTGTGAATTTCAGTTTATCCTTTCAGTTTAACTTATTTTGCCTCACGTTACCAACGGTAAAAATAAGTTTCCATTTAATACGATACTTGATCATGAATAACAATTGTTTTTATATATAAATAACATTCAGAAACTGTGTTTGAGATGAAATTAATAAGGATCCAAAAAACAAGAAATTAATATTTATGAAATTAATATTTGACATGGGCCGATACACACAGCTTCTGTTTCCCATGTGTGATGTGTATGCGTGTCGATCGTTGTTTAGATGTAAATAAAAGGCTACTTTAAATCTGTTCACAATAAGGCGATATAGTCTCTTCACCAGACTTGGATTTAACCACTTGATTCATATGGATTTGTTGGTTCTTCTAAGTTTTGGTTACCTTGACTTTCAGTTGAAGGACCGAAACCTCTTAGGTTTTATTTACAATATCTTAATTTGTGTTTAGAAGATTAACCAAAGTCTTATGGTGTTTTGGGTGAACTAACCTATGAGAGTAGGCTAATATTCTGCTTTTACCAATAACAAGCTATGTTTAGCTTTAAAAGTGATTCATTTTAGAGAATCAAGACTTTTTAGATCATTCAGTAAATCAATCAGATTTTACTGTTTTGTGAAATAATTTGTTTAAAATGTATGATATTCATATGCTTAGTATATTTTAAAATGTTATGTATTCCTATAATGGGAAATCTGAATTTTCAGCAGCCATTACTCCCGTCTTCATTGTCCCCCAAACTTGAAAATGCTGCAAAAAGTCACTTTTAGCTTTGCTTTTAGCTTTTTTTTTTTTTTTTTTTAGCAAATTATTAATAAAAAAAATACTTTCCCCACAAGAGTAAGGCTGTAGTTTAAATGACGAGTAGCTCGGATCTCGGCAAGCAACCATTTCAAAGCAAGTTCTCCAACATTTCACACAACCAACCGACCCACACCACCATCGTACAACCACATACACACTTACCGCCCTCCCAGACACTCTCAAGTGGCACCTCGGAATGAGGGATGGGGGAACATATGCTCCCCTGCTGATAAACAAGGTGCTCCCTAGTTGGCTGCAATCTGAGGCAGATTGGACTCCAGTTAAAAGAGCACGCTGGCATGTAAATGAACCAGAGGGGGAGGCTATGATCTGTGGCATCCTCCCTACTGGCACTCCGTAATGAGGCAACAGTGGTGACAGGACAAACCCTGCAGAGTGACTATATCACATACATGTGCCCATCGCGATCCCGTATGGTTATGTCCCGTGCCCGCTCCACAGCTGAGGTCAACTCAATGTCATTATGAACTGGATTTAAATTGTTAATAGTTATATCAACTAGGGGATAATCCACGCCGCAAAGTGCCTTCTCCACAAACTGGGAGGGTTAAAATCACATCAGTTAATATAATATTTGTCAGTTAAGGCTCATTGGATTTAGCACTCTGCCTGATTTAAATCAGACACAAAGATTGATTTGAATTTATTTGAATGAATTATTTAGAGAGAGAGAGAGAGAGAGGTGTGCGTGTAAATTACTTGCGTCTGTGCTGCGTCTCACTCTAATAACAGTGAATATGTGGGTTTAATTACTTCAAAACAGTGATGTTACCCCCCGCTGCTGAGTAATATAATTAAGTAATTTATTAATGAATTATAATGAAGCTAATTTATTAATAAATGTTGTGGCGCAGTATGATAAGTGTATGCAGCGCAATCTCCCATTTATCTGTGTGTGTGAGTGAGTGAGTGAGTGAGTGTGTGTGTAGTGTTTGCATGGTAGATTCAATTAAAGCAGCATATTATTATAGAGCTGTCATTAAACTGACTATGTGCATCACACGTTTTAAACGCACACTTTAGAGCCAATCAGAACAGAGTTTTCAGACAAATCATGGTATAAACAATAATAGATAATTATTTATATTAAGTGATCAAACATTTTTATTTTACTTTTGTTATTTTCAAATATGTACTCAATGACACTTTTAAGTCATAAGTTTATTAATTCCCCTAAGCCATTAGCTGAAAGTATCATGTTTCTTATAATTAAAGAAGCATTTTATGTTGTAAGAAATGCATTAATTATAAGATTTCTTCAGAGAGTGGTTCTATTAAATGTTAACGAATGAAAGCCCTACTAGACTGCTATGTCCAGCAATGTAAATTGAATATATTTTCTTTATAACTAAATGTGGTTTGATGTTTTAATAAGTGTTAAGATGTAGCAGCGCTGCAAAGATAATTGCAAAGGAACTTCCCCGATTGCTTTAATCTCTCCAGCCTACATCCATTGTGATCTGGAATTAGGCGACCACAAGAGGCAGGAAGGATTTGTGTTGCAGCCAAAGGAATGGGTGCGATAACGCACTGTGCCTTGAAGGTCTTCTATATAATCTAGC
>NW_024121133.1:13959470-14026073 GCF_016745375.1 Pimephales promelas
CCCCTCTCTCCTCAGTGATTGCATTTCACTCTCAACTATAAGATTTTAAAAAAGAGCAACATTCTTTGCTTTAAAAGATATTTGTGCTTTCCAAGTTCTAGTGCACTTGTCGGTTTGAGATTACAGGGGTCTTTTCTTTTCTAATAAAATCCTGTGGTTGATTCTTAGGCTCTATGGGGTTTAAATGGAAGTCTTTTATAATACTAAAAGATGGAATTATCTCCTTAGGGGTATTGGATTTTGCAGCATGGTTGTGATTCAGGATTTTATACGCCTTTTGACTGGCTATTGTGCAACACAACTCAACACAAACCCTTCTTTAGAGTTCACTCTTCATTTGGTGAATTCATGTGACAATTATAGTTACTTAAAAAGTAATCTAATTACATAACTTGCGTTACTTGTGATGAAATGAATTGAAAATGTCTAAATCATTGAATCGTTTAAATATCAATGAGGACTATTACCTCATTTGACTCTGTAGTAAAGCTGCAGATGCAATAAAACATCCTGAAAAACAGAAATATGAAGCTTTTTGTTGCACTATTTTACTGGTGCTCAAACAAAATGAGCCCAAACGTGGATGACACGAACAGCTATTATTTACGCATTCCCTGAGGAAATCTATTGAAATTATTTCCTTCGCTTCTGCTTCTAATGTGTCACGCTCTCAAAATTAGCTATTGTTCTTCCTACTTTAATGATAAGATTATAAGAGGAGACGGCTCTGACAAATGTGAGTGAGACGGATATCTTGTTGATTTCACCACCTCACTCTCCTTGGCTTTGTTCATACTGCACATAAATCCAATTTATTTTTCACAACTTTATTACCGTCTGTCATTTTGTAAGTGCTGTAATCAGATTTGTCGATATCCGGCATACAATATCTACATAGGTTGCCATAGTGATGGCTGAAGCATCAGCATAACAGTGTTCGTCGTCATCTCCAATGCAGTGCTTAAATCATACACATCAGCAACATGAACATCTGAGGGATTACTGTATTTAGTCACATATGCTGTGCCTGAAACTGTTTGCTTGTTCGGTGCGTAGTAAATTCCACAGGTGAGCGTAAATGGTTGACTTCAGCCACTGCTGCAGACATGATTGCTAGGTTACATATACAGGTTAGCAACAAAAAACACTGATTTTAAAACTCATAGATGTGATTTCATGTATGGTGTTTTTTTTTTTTCTGGTCAGACTACATTTTGTTCTACCAAACCATTTCTCCAGCCTGGTAATACAAAACTCTGCTACTTTGCTTTGCTTCAGAGTCTCACAAAAAAGTTTTTTTTTTTGTGTGTGTGTGTGAAAATCATCTCAAACCAGTTTGAATCATCTCAAACCAATGATGAGCAGCCAACAAATCTGCAGCAACTGTGTGATGCTATCCTGTCAACATGAAACCAAATCAGAAAACAGGATTTTTTTTCTTTTTAAAAAAGAATTAAGGCAGCCCTGAAGGCAAAAGGGGATCCAACCCAGTAGCCAGGTGTAAGTTAGATCAGATCTAATGATTATAGTCAAATCTTTGTGGAATAAGTATGCCAAACTGTCAAACAGGTTCATGCATCCAAACAGAACACACAAATCAGAGTCCAAACAAACTTCTTGAAACTGAAACATCTTCCCTGAAAAAAATAGATCATATTAATAAAACAGTGGGCAGAGTTTTTCATTGTATATCCAGATTGCGATTGACTTATCCTCTGTGCACTGGCCCCTTCGTGCTGAGCCACGAATCCTCCTCTGGACGTCAAAGTTTATTGATAAATCTGTCTGCAGTCCACATGTGGGAATGTGTGAAAGCTACTCTTTTGATCTGAATCAAACTTTTCAGAAGTGAAGACCTGAACCAGGCCTGCGCATTGAACTTTTGATCAACACTGTCTAGAAAAACTGTGAGAAACTGTGAACTCCTGTTCTGTCTCTAAATAGTGAATTATCTTTTTCATCACGTTCCTATTCAGTTACTGGGATCATTCTCTTTTGTCTGAATGATATATTGACTTTTTAGTAGTGCCTGTTAAGCTCAGCATTAAGGGAGATTCAAGGATTAGGATTTTTCAAAAACAGAGGATCATTTACTCATGTCATGTCTCTTGTTTTATTTTCCATACATTTACGGTGAAATAGAACTTCAATAGAAATATTTAAAAACAAAAGAACATGATGAAATTACTAAAACTTAAATTAAAACTGAAAATATATATTGTGTGAAGAATAATTTGTTATGAATAATGCTAAAATAACACTACTGCTACTGAATTAGTAAATCAAATCAAGAACCAAGGATTTGATTTGTAAACAAATCATTCAAATTGGTACTGTGAACTATTTAAACAATGTGACTAAATAAAATGATTCTTGTGTGTTACATAGTTATAACTATAAATTATGCATAATTGAATGCAATTAACCACAATTCTAACCCTAGACGTACATGTAGTTAACAATTATTACTTAATATAGAGGTTATAAAAAGTTATACAGTAAGACAGGTTATAAGAGTTATTAGGTTATAATAGGTTATAGAGGTTATAAGAGGTTAGTAAATGTATAATTACATTGTAACATGGAAACCTTAGGATAAGTTGTTAACCTGATTCTGTTACCAATTGGCTTCTCTAATTCTTCTCTTCTCTAATGAATGTGCCAATGAGGGTTTTTTTTTTTTTTTTTTTTTTATGGCTTCAGAAGACTTGGAAAATACCAATAAGAATCATCTTTTCATCTTGGAAAAGCATTCATGGAGCTGGAAAGCTTTAGTTACTTCATTGCAATTGCAGAGAAAAGGGCAGCTTTCTGCTGCATGCCTGCAAATGTCTTCTTTTGTGTTTTTCACGGAAGATAGAAAGTCATATGCGTTCGGAATGAAATGAGGGTGAGTATCATTCCGAACGGAGACATTTTTTTAGCATGCAGGACTATTTTGCAATGACAATTTATGAGGAGGTTGATGAGAGGCTTTATTAAAGTGCTATGATATTGCATTATTTAATGATGAGCAGCACGACACCACCTGGTCATGGTCCATTACACCATTTATTGAGCTTCATCAAATTGTTTGAAAAGAAAAACATACAGTAAGCTGACATTCTGTTCAGAGATGGGTGAGAGTAGCGTGTAATTGTGTTTTAAAGCAGATAGATTGAAAACGTAAGCCTGCTTCTATAAAATTGTTTTTATAGTGAAGCACTTTATTTATTTTGACAGTAGGTTTAGTGAAGCATAATTGGGCTGTTTTTGTTTTAACACAGTGACAGTGTCTAAAAAGACACCTTTAAACTTACTGCTTTTATAGAGTTTCAACATTGCCAGCAGGACATTTCAGGCTATTTCCTGTTTTCTGCCAAGTAATCAGTCACATGAGCTTGTTTCCACCACTGAATAAAATAATAATAATAATAATAATAATAATAATAATAATTGCGACTTTTTATCTCACAATTGCGACATATGAAGTCAAAATTGTGAGAAATAAAGTCGCAATTGCGTGATATAAAGTCACAATTGTGTGTTACAAAGTCAGAATTGCGAGATATAAAGTCAGAATTGCGTGATATAAAGTCGCAATTCTGAGAAAAAAAGACATCTCTGAGAAAAAAAGACATTATCTCACAATTCTGACATCTTTTCTCAGAATTGTGAGATATAAACTCGCAATTGAGTTATCAGGCCAATTTTAAGAATCAGAAATAGAATAGTTTATTATAGTTTAAATCTCACAATTTTATTATTATATATGTTGACTTTATATCATGCATTTCTGACTTTATAACACGCAACTGCGACTTTATGTATCTAGCAATTCTGACTTTATACTGTATCTCGCAATTCTGACTTTATAACATGCAATTGCGACTTTATATCTCACAATTCTGACTTTATACCTCGTAATTCTAACTTTATAACACGCAACTGCGACTTTATATCACGCAATTATGACTTTATATCTCGCAATTCTGACTTTATATCACGCAATTCTGACTTTATATCTCGCAATTCTAACTTTATAACACGCAACTGCGACTTTATATCACGCAATTATGACTTTATATCTCGCAATTATGACTTTATATCACGCAATTATGACTTTATATCTCGCAATTGCGACTTTATATCTCGCAATTATGACTTTATATCACTAAATTATGACTTTATATCTCGCAATTGTGGCTTTAAATCTTGCAATTGTGACTTTATATCGCGCAATTGTGGCTTTAAATCTCGCAATTGTGACTTTATATATCGCAATTGTGTCTTTAAATCTCGCAATTCTGACTTTATATCTCGCAATTGTGGCTTTATATCTCGCAATTGTGACTTTATATCTCCCAATTGTGGCTTTAAATCTCGCAATTCTGACTTTATATCTCGCAATTGTGACTTTATATCTCGCAATTATGACTTTATATCTCGCAATTGTGACTTTATATCTCGCAATTATGACTTTATATCTCGCAATTGTGGCTTTATATCTCGCAATTGTGACTTTATATCACGCAATTATGACTTTATATCTCGCAATTGCGACTTTATATCTCGCAATTATGACTTTATATCACTAAATTATGACTTTATATCTCGCAATTGTGGCTTTAAATCTTGCAATTGTGACTTTATATCGCGCAATTGTGGCTTTAAATCTCGCAATTGTGACTTTATATATCGCAATTGTGTCTTTAAATCTCGCAATTCTGACTTTATATCTCGCAATTGTGGCTTTATATCTCGCAATTGTGACTTTATATCTCCCAATTGTGGCTTTAAATCTCGCAATTCTGACTTTATATCTCGCAATTGTGACTTTATATCTCGCAATTATGACTTTATATCTCGCAATTGTGACTTTATATCTCGCAATTATGACTTTATATCTCGCAATTGTGGCTTTATATCTCGCAATTGTGACTTTATATCACGCAATTCTGACTTTATACCTCGCAATTGTAGCTTTATATCTCACAATTGTGACTTTATATCACGCAATTCTGATTTTATATCTTGTAATTCTGACTTAACACGCAATTGCGACTTCATATCACACAATTCTGACTTTATATCTCGCAATTCTGACTTAATAACACGCAATTGTGACTTTATATCACGCAAATCTGACTTTATATCTCGCAATTGTGACTTTATATAACGCAATTCTGACTTTACATCTCGCAATTCTGAGAAATAAAGTCAGAATTGTGAGATATAAACTCGCAATTGTGAAAAAAAATTTGAATTGTGAGATAAAAAGTCGCAATTACCTTTTTTATTTTTCATTCTGTGGCGGAAACAAGCTTCCATACATGACAGGCCGACGCAGTATGGATAAAAGACATACACACATTAAAACTGATAAGAGGAATAAAATGGACTAAAATTACTAAGACAACATGTAAACCAATTAAAAGTCAAATATACATACAATCATCATAATATATAGAGTGGTTAAAACGTGTCATGTGTGACAGTGTCACAAAGTATCTAGCACACCGTGCACAAATTAAAGACAGCAATTCATTGCATGATTTGATCTTATCTGGAACTGTTTGCATTTACCCACACGATTCTGCAAACTCAATTCTGATGCATTGACTCGCTAAATTGGTAAGATTAAATGTTTTAATTAGACTTTGAGAGTGGGTAGGGAGGAATGATGCACTTAATTGTCTGTTATAAGCATTTTTGGCCACTATAGAAAGTCAACAGAAAGCTGGTTTGTATAATTCGTTGGAGCTGAAGCTGATTTCAATAATGCCACTTCATGACATTTAAATAAAGGAAGTTTGAGTGGGAAAGAGCTCTTTTCACTGTTTTCCCAATGATTCATAACCATGAATAGCGTAATCTCTCCCAGCTGAATCCATCAGCAGTGCTGCTCCCCAGCATGCGATGCTGGTCACTGTAAATAATCATTAATCAGTACCTTTTGCCTTGTTTTACAGAGGAATAAAATGTAAATGTAAATAAATGTATTTGCAAGGAAAAACTGAAAAAGACATTAAGGGTTGTTTTCAGAGAGAAAAAAAGATTTTTCTACCCTATTTTTCTATCCTGTTTAGGAATTTTCTTTGTGTGATAATTGTAATCTAAAAATGTATATAATATAATCTATATGATGTAAAGAAATTAATTTTTTGCCTTTAACAAGATAAAAAAAAATATTCACACACACACACACACATGTTGTGTTTTCATGTTTTATATGATAGACATGATGATTTATAAACTATTCTATCCCCTTACACTAACCCTCTAAACTTACCCATCACAGAAAACTTTCCGCATTTTTACATTTAAAAAAAAAACATAACACTCCACAAGGACAATGATCTTTTTGGAGACATTTTCCCCCTAATTTAGGGTTTACCACTCATTTATTTAATCACGATTAATTGTATCCAAAATAAAAGTTTGTGTTTACATAATATATGTGTGTGTAGTGTGTATACTTTTTTTGTATATATAAATACACACACATGCATGTATATATTCAAGAAATACATGCATATACTGTATATATTTATTTATTTATTTATTTATTTATACATAATTTATATTAAATATAAATATTACTATTTTATATATGAAGAACACATTTTTCTTAAATATATACATGCATGTGTGTGAATTTTTATATACAAAATAATTATACACAGTACACACACATATATTATGTAAACACAAACTTTTATTTTGGATGCGATTAATCGCGATTAATCGTTGCCCAGATAACGATTTATTGATAATATTTAGTTTTGTCTATATGTTTAAAGATTTTTATAAATACCATAAATCTGACAAAACAATGTGCTGAGAGATCTTGTCATCTTTTGGTGATATAAGGAATCTTTTTAAAGATTTCTGTGAACGTATGGCTTCTTGCAGCTCGTCTATGCAGGAATCCATGAACCGATGTAAACCGCTCGGCAGTACAGCAGAGTTAAGTAAGTCATGCGGTGTCCTCTCTGAAGACAAACACACACTCTGAGAGAAAGCCTTCTGTTTACCAGAGCCAAGCGCGGCAGTCTTCCAGAGCAGATTAAAAGCTCTCGCACAAACACTCAATTAATCAACTCCGTTTTAAATTCCACACATCAATCCGCAAAAGAGAGTCGGACATTAGCACAGAAGTTACGGTGCTAAGGGATTCTGATACTTTAATATCAACAAACTCTTACTAAAATACATCAGCAGCTCCTGTGAAGCTGAATCTTTATACTCCATTTCCATGTGTCAAACAAAGGAGTTGGGATTCCTTTTTAAGGATTAGAGCTGTTAATCCTGTCTCTTCTGCATTAGAAGCGTTTTCGTTTGTTTGTTGTTGAAGTCAGATGAGCTTGAATGCAAATATCTAGATGAATGCATCAACAGCATCTTGCCATATTTGAAGTGAGCGAATCAGCGAAAATGCTGTCTGATATGCGATCTGATACTCTTTTCGAAATCATATTTGAGATTCGGCTCCGTTCCAGGCCTCTACGATTACTAGAATGAAAGAGCTCTAGTATCGTGCTGATTTATTACATGAATAGCCCAATGCGAGCAGTGTTTATAGCTGCTATCGGAAAGCATTTATTTAAATAAAATGTCAGCATGTGTACAACTGCCTCGTCAGAGTTTCACTCAAAGGTGGACGGCATTGATCGGTATAAGACACAATATGTGTCCTCAGCTACACTCCAGGAAACAGGAATGCCGAACTGTGGCCCCTCCTGCACTTTCTTGCTAAATTAACAGCTTGATCAATGACAGGGAGGACACCTATTCTCTTCTGATGAGGAGTCACTGTCCAAAGCAATAAAGCTGAGCCCCAGTGAGATGTGGAATAAAATGAGCCGAGAACGTTTCGGCTTCTGCTGCATGCGGTTTTAATGCAGTGAAAGACACGTTTTGGTTGTTGAAAATGTAGCAGTGCGGTTGGAGGTTGCTGTCTTAAAAGTGTCCTATCATGATGTATTTCTTTTTTTGCAGTCAAATCGGTTTAACGCATCTCAAATAAAATGTTTTTGTTTACATAATATATAATATATATATATATATATATATATTATATATATATATAATATATATATATATATATATATATATGTATATATTATTATATTTTTATGTTATATGTAGGTCTATACTGTAGATACACACATATTTATATACTGTATGCATATGTGTATATGTAAATATATACACAGACACACACACACAAATAATAGGCCTATATATAAATATTAGTGCTGTCAAACTATTAATCGCGAAAATATTTAATTCGCGATTAATCACATATTTTTTTATCTATTCTAAATGTCTCTTGATTTATTTTTGTCCCATTATTTTTTTTCTCATTTTAATGCTCTTATCACCAGGGAAAAGTGGATCGGCTTACTTTGTGCAATTTTTTTTGTTTTTGTTTTTTTAATTGAACAACATTGGCATATACTGTGTTCAAATTCTCACTTGGAGCTAATAATCTCTCACACAATGTAACACTGTCCATCAATAAAAGGGTGAAAGAAATACTGACGAGGTCCTGATATTGACAAGGGGTTGGAGAATTCGCATGCATCTTGTTTCTTGACTTGAAGTTTGCTAGGCCAAAAAGTCTGTCAATCGTGCGATAAAAAAAAAAAACACCGTTAAAATGGGTTTGCGTTAACGCCGTACAATAACTGCTTTCAACAGATCAATCTTTATTTATTAACAAATGTATTATGTATAAAAGTCGAAGAACATTCAATGCAAACCCCAAAAAGCTGCATCTAATAATCTCTTGAATATTTAAACACAACCTGCAAAAACTGCTAAACTTTGACAAAAGCCACTTTTATTGTAATAATTGTGATTTCATAATGTATGAATCCAACTCGAAAAACTTTTGAGAAAAATGTATTTTAGATAGACAAATAGTAAATAGTGGAGCTCTGCAGCTAAGTGATAAAATGATCATTTTTTACTTTTAAAACTGCATTTTCCAAAATATCCCCATGAATGAAATTTAGAAATGTGGGTCTTGTATAAAGTGAATTTTACATAAAAAGCAGGTTTATATATATATATATATATATATATATGAAGAGTTCAGATGCAAAAGCCTCTAAATGCCATTTGAAATTTTCTTCTTTAATGATGATTTTTATGAAACCTGTATATTTAAGTTCAATAATTTCACTTAAATAACAATTAATAGGTAATTATCATTGCCATTTAAGTGAAATTACTGAACTTAAATATACAAGTTTGATAAAAATCATCATTAAAGAAGAAAATTTCAAATGGCATTTAGAGGCTTTTGCATCTGAACTCTTCATATATACTGTATATCCCTTTGCCTTGGGAAGAGACGGAACACGTGTGAGACCTTTACCTCTAATGGAGTACCGCCATTGGATCGATTTAGCAGGCCTTACAAGTGCAGTATGCTTTAAATTATGTACATTTTTACCTGTTTGAACCTTCTGCACCTTCTGTTCTTTAAAAATAGTAAATGTAACATTATTCCTTTGTTGTCACATGACCTCATGATCATTGTACATTTATATGTATATGTTGATAACATCATCTTAAAGGAGAACTCCACATTGAGCTAATTTTTTTGTACATTTGGAGTGCTGTCAGTACAGACAAAAACGACACATTGGTGTTGCCTACACAGTGTTATCCTCTTTTTAAAATTCGTACCCTGTTGACTTCAATGGGGCAAGTTCTAAACCTGCATTTAGCCTCTTAACATCCTTAGCCATGTGAGTGGTGTTATTTAGAGTTACCACGGTCAATCTGACTGCAGTATATGTGAAAGATATTAATAAAAAATGGTGTTAAATCAGCCAGCGCACATACCTTTTTTTCTTATTTGCTTCCTATTACATACCTATTTGCATTTTCCAAAATAATGTTTTCGGTCGAAGTCCACAGTAGTCGATTGTTGAGTTCACGCGTTATTGCTTAGATACCAATGATCGTGCACACGAACTCGACAATTGACTACTGTGGACCGAAAACAGGACGTAAAAATTAACAAAAAAAAAAAAAACATAAAAATGTACTATTGGCAGTCCGATCAAATAATTAATCAAAAAACGGATGTTAAAACTGGGTGTAGAAAAGTTATGGCAAGAAGGAGGGGGGAACCATTGAACGTTCTCAAAGTTTAATAATCATAAAATCAATAAACAACAAAACGAAAATAAAGACAGCATGCAGCCCCTCACGGACGACTGCTGCCACATATAATGACACAGGTGATGCTCAACATTAATCACTACACCGGCCTCGCACCGTTTTCTCATGGACATCGGCCTCGTCTTTCTCGCCACCCTGGGAAATGGAAATGGAAGGCAATTTCATTACGGAATGTGTTCTTGCATGCATTATTTTGGCAATTGTTGTAGATTGCCAGCGCATTCTATGCTGAAAATGTCTATTTTATGCACAGTATACACTGCAGATCCAAATGCCTGTGTGTGTGAGAGAGAGAGAGAGAGAGAGAGAGACGCATGTGTCTATGTGTGCAGCATTTTTGTGGCAGGTTGCAGCATTTGCCATCAGGCAACACTGATAAGACAGAGGAGCCCGAGTCAGGCAGAGCTGGGAGGATGTGGTACCGCCTCCAGCTGGGGATTGGCTGATTAATTGGATTCATTCATTAGTTTGATCTACCAATTTAACACTTTGGAAGATATTAATCAGTTGCTTATTTAACTGTCACCTGGAAAAAGCAGAATGGGAAATGTGGTCTTTTCAGTATAGCTACTCCACAATTGGATAATCTGGATTGGTTTATAACAGCTATTTTAAGGACACTGAAATTAAAAGCAATTTATACACTCTTGTGCGTGTCCTTTTGGGTACGAGATGATGTTTGAGTGTCTGCCAATTATCCAATGGCTGTTTCTTTAAAGACAGCGGGATTCTGCGCTGATGCACTCTAGAATTCTTTTTTCGAAGGAATTGAAGTCAAACAGAAGTTAGCAATGTATTGACATTATGTTGACTGAGCATTACGCATGTGTATTCTTACGAGACTTCCTCACACAGTTTACTGATATCTTTGGCAGGCACAATTTTTAAGGCTGAAGAAATATAAATCTCCTCTAGGTTGTTATTGGGTAAATACTGTAATCTTCAAAAGATTATAGTCTAAGCCAGGGTTTACAAACCAAGACTGCACACAAGCACTAGGGGAGTCTGGAAGTATTATGGGGGAATCTGGAAGTATACATAAACATACAGTGTACACACACTCCCATTGTTGACAGACGAGGCAAAAATGCTATATAATAGTATTAGCTTGGGATACTGGGATAGTGAGGATGTTGTTTACAGAGGTCATGGTTTCAGCGTTGGAGGATTTACAGCTTCCATATTGTCCTCTCACAGTGCTTTATAACTGTGAAAAAAAATCTGCAGGATTTATGTTGGGTGTGAGAATTCCCTAGTATATCAGGACAATGTGTGTGAGTGTGTGTGCTCGTGGGTTCAAGTGTAGCATTTTGTGATATTTTTCCTCTGCATTTATGTTTTACAAAGTAAGTTCAAGTAGTTGTTTTTCATAGCGGAACTTTGAAACTGCATCTGGTATTGACGCTATGGGGAATGCCATCAGCGTGACCGGTGTCTGAGGCACTTGTAAACAAAAGCCTATAAACATTGGTTGACGGCAGTCCATGATGTCACACACGGAGCACCTGTGAGTATAAAGGAGCGCCTGAGTTACACAGCATCAACTTTTCATCTTCAGGAGTCGCTTGTTTGTATGTGCGTTTAAGATAAGTGTCTGTTGGAGCGTTCGTCTTTTGAGGGAGCTGGATGAGCTCATTACATTTTTGTGGTAAGAACTTTACTCTTGCTTGATTTTCTCCTGTGGGACAAAAATCTAGAGTTTACACGTTTGGCTCCCGCGGGAGTTGAAGGCACTCATGGTTATAAATTCGCAGTAAGAAGTTCTGTTATTGCTTGAGTCTCTCTAGAAGGATAATAATCTAGCAATTGCATGGAGCAAGTTCAATTCTCAAGGGAGTTGAAGGCACTCATGGCGTTGCCTTCACACTAAGAGGCACTGTTATTGCTTGATTCTTGCTAGAAAGATAAGAATCTAGCACTTGTACAGAGAGCATATGCCTCTCAGGGGAGCTGAATACAATTGTGATGTGATCCCTTTAGGAAGCTCCACCCATGCTTGTCTCTCTCTTGAGGGAAGATTGTCGAACATCAGTGCCTCATGGTTTGGGTCCTGCAGCCGCCGATCTGGCAGGGTGGGATCGAGCTCTAGATTGTAGGCAGGACATAGGGAGGAGCCTGACAGGCGTTTTCCTTTTTGGGAAACTCCTGTTTTGTTGTTTTCATGTCAATTCAAGAAGCTGCTCTGTGGCAGCTTCCGACCTGACTGATTCATGTGTTGTGTAGTATCTCCCATATATTCATATTATTTGCAAGTGGAGAGACTGACTACTTTTACATGCAGCCAATAACCCATTCAAAACCGGGATATTAGCAATAACCCGGTCGCCAACAGCCATGTAAATACCGGCAAAAACCTGAATATGCTCATATCCCGGATTTTAAAAACCGGGATTTTATACCTGGGGTACCCCTTTTCTAACCCGAATTTTTGGTCATGTAACCACGTATCCCAACCCTAACGATAGGGTTAGACCACTAGGAAGGCGTCATCTAACTGACGCTTTTGACCATGCGTCATCTAAATGACGCTTTAGGCACCCTTTAGCGTCAGTTAGATGACGCTATCCTAGTGGTTTATCCCTAACCCTACCCCAGACCTAAACCTATCCGCATCATCTAACTGTAAAGGTAAAGCTTCAGTTAGATGACGCCCTAGGATAGCATCATCTAACTGACGCTAATGGGTGCCTAAAGCGTCAGATGTTGAAGCATGGTCAAAAGTGTCAGTTAGATGATGCCTTGGGATGAGAATGCGTTGAGTATGCTCCCCCTTTTTTTTTTCCTGGTTCGCTTAAGACACGCCTTATAATCAAAGCTCTACAGAGCAGTTTCAGACTCATATTCCGACAAGAATATGAGTATGACGAAGTCAGGCTAAAGATAGTTATGAATATAAAGAAATGAATACTCTATATTCAGACATAAATACTCTTATTCAGCCAGAATGAATTAAATTCATCAGTAAAGACATTTGTAATGTTACTTTCGCTTTCTATTCATCAAAGAATCCTAAAATAAAAACGTTTTCCACCAAAATATGTTGTAGCACACCTGTTTTCAACATTGATAATAATAAGAAATGTTTTTTGAGCGCAGAATGACTGGAATAAATTACATTTTAATATATACAATTAATGGTAAACAAACAAATTTGTAACAACATAATTGGTAACAATATTTAACAATATGACTAATTTTTCTACTGTTGATCAAATAAATGCAGCCTCGGTCAAAATAAGAGACAAAATATTTTTTTTTTAAATCTTGCCAACTTTTTAAACAATAATGTGTTTAGCTATGTAATGTATATTAGCAAATATATTACTATAGTTCACAGAGTGTTATTGCTGATCTCATCGTGATATTGTCAGTCTTAACATTCAGGGGTGCGTTTCCCAAAAGCATTTGGACACACACACACACATTCATGCGTGTATAGATGCCAACCTGAAAATGTAAATGTAATTTTCCTGTTTGTTTGTTTGTTTGTTTCATACCCATGCAATATGTTATTTTGAGAGAATTGATTGTTCAGACCTTTGTGAAATATTATTTAATAATAAATCTATAAATGGCGCTGATTTTGTTTTGTGTTTTTGTTACCCAAGTCTCTTCATTTTTTAAAGGCTGTATCTGAGATAACAAATACAATCAGGTACCTTACCTGCTATGCAGATGTTGAAGTGGTAACGTTGAATTACCACACAAAAGAAAGCCTCCATCCTTTTTACATGTTCATTGTAATTTCATATCTCCTATCTCACATTTAGAGACATGAGTGTCTTTTCCTACACTCAGATGATAGATGCCTTTAGATAACCTTAGGAGGGATCCTATATATTACACGTGACATGGCTGACAACTGATCCCATGGGGTCTGCTGGACCTTGTGGGTTAAGTGATGCCACATCCAAATCATAAATCAGTCCAGCAACCAGCTCTCTTGACCTGAAGGTCATTGTTTCATTAACTTCCTGCCACTCTGAATTTTCCATCCATATCTACCCCCACAATTTACTTTATTGCTTATGCCTTATTGATTCTTGAAGTGGTAATATTCTAACTGATATTCTACAGTGTTTATAAATCTTGGCTGTTTGGAAGCAGCCACCTTCTCTCTTATGTTGATTGACAGCCCATTGCCCCAGGTTTACCCTTAAATAAGCATCAGATATTTGGCAAAGGGAATTGAACGGACAGAAGGGTGTTTTCAACTTTACAACAGCCCATCCACAGGGAAGAGCAGCTTTCCCTTCGGCTCACGCCGCTTACGCTGTGGGTGGGTTTACAGTGCTACTCTTTCACGAGATTATCAGATAAAGAATAAGGAGGATGACAGACAAGTACAATCAGATAACACCCCTACACTCAAGCAGCCTTTCTTTTCCTCCCTCGCTAAAAGAAAGGAGCCACATCTTCTGTGGAAACCCAAATAAAGGGTGGCAGCTACCTTTGATTAAACTGTGAGCGGGAGAGTAGCAGTCAGTTTCTACAACAAAACAAGGAAATGGTTTATTTCCGCAGTCTTGTTCTAACTGCTGTACTGTTACAGGTCAAATGTTTCAGAGGTTTTCTCTAGCAATGCTTAGTTTAAGTTGGAAGACACTGTAGCTTACAGTAAGTCCAACTTGTTCATTTTGAATGGTCTAAGGCTTGTGGGAGCACACTCTATAGCTCGTCATATATTGCAGGTGATACATAATTTTGACAAAAATATGTTAATATTAATCAAAACGGGGGGGGGGGGGGGTCCAATAAGTATAATGAAACAAAAATGTAATCACTACTGGAAAATGAATATGTGGTTATTATAGGTGTCCTTTCCTTTTATGTACTTACAATTATTACAATTATTATTCATTTTTTAAATTGTTAGTACAATGTGCATATTGTGTTCATGTATTGCAGAACACTTTTTGCCTCTATTGAGATGCGATACAGTGGACAGGTTTGGTGTTGTGATTAGGTTTATGGGTGGATTATGGCAAAGGGAAGGGTCAATAGTGTAATTATGCATGTAATTATAGATGTTAATTACAGCTGTAGGTTTTTAAACAATATAATTATAATGTAAAAACATACAGTATACACAGTAAATGTATTCTCAAACTACATACTGTAGTAGTTAAAGGCAACTTTATGAAGTATAGGCCTAATTCTAAGTCTTAAGAACATTGCTTGCATTTAAAAAAAATAAAGATTTAACTCTTTTCCCGCCAGCATTTTTTTGTTTGTTTTTTTTTTTTTTTTGTTGTTTCTTAAACGTTGTCAGTCACCGCCAGCATTTTTGACCATTTTCAAAACAATTTCATGGCCCCCGTTTTTTTTAATTTATTTATTTTTTATGAATATCTAAGCGTACAGAATATCAGAGCAGAGCCTCTGCTTTTAGACAAAATAATTGTCTTCCATCATTTAAATCTGAATCAACCAACAGTGGCTTCAAACTGTTCATTTTATTTTGAATAAGTACTGTATAGAGAAACAACATTAGGGTCACACTGTGATCCCTTTAAGACAGGCATTTTGGTTATAGAAGTGACTCCCAGTGTATTTTGCATTATAACACAATATTCTATTGTGTGACTATATGTAATAGCATTTGTGTACACTGATTGACACCAAGAAGTCAAGTTTTGAATGTAAGTGGCAGGACCCAGTTTCAGTTTTTCCACACTGTTCTGTTATTTAATCTTCCATTTTAGTCAATTCAATTCAAACTACTTTATTTATCCCCGTAGAGCAATTCAGTTTTAGCCTACCAGTCGTATCAACAAGACAAGAAGACAACACTTAGTCAAGCATTCAGAAACACTGTCAATGACATCAAATTTCATTTGGGCACAAGAACAAAGCAAATACACAGCCCACAATACACAAACCAAGTTAGGACCAACGTTCAAGTAGATAAATAGATAAATAGATAATACTAAGTAAATACAGAGGTTTACAATGCCTGACACATATCTAGTGGGGGGAGATAACTCATAACCTGTCTAGCCTTCTGGAGCACCCGTTTTTTTTCCAGAGGGAGCTCAGGTCTGTCAACTGAACTCCAATGATCTTGGAGCAGATTTTAACAATACTGCTGAGGCTATTTGAATGCTAACTACCTTGACCCATTGATCCAAAATTAATAAAGATAATGTGGGCAACTCTGGCATGCAAAGATTAGCCAATCACAACAGAGATCAAGGTGGTAATGCAATTAAATTAAAAAATTTTTGCGGACTCACATTAGAAGTGGACTTAGTAAAACGTCTTTCTGCATATCCTACAGTCTCATATTGCCAGGAACCATGTCCAAAATAGGAGTGAATATGTCATAATAGTGATGGGTGTCCTCTGCGATCACACACAGTGACCCACATAAGTGCTCACAGGAGGGTGAAATGAGAATGAGAGAAATAAATCAGGATTTTTCAGCAGATCAATCCACAAATCAATCAGTCTCCCATATAAATATAACTGGGCACAATCCAATCTTCTCTTAATGGGTGCAGACTTTTCTGTGCGTTTGTATGCGTATATGTATACATGCGTGTCTTTTCTAAGAGAAGTCATCTTCAATGAGATTCGCTTCTGTAAATGTCATTGTCTCTGTCCATTTATGAATATCAGAGTGAACGATGGGATCACGGAGCTAAATATCACCCATACTAAATATAAGCCGATCTAATCACAGAGGGGTGAGAGTAATTAAACTGCCCACCTATTAGTTCTGCATAGCAAAATGCCGCTTCTGATAGACTCTGCTCATTTATGTTAGGATAAAGAGTAGAGCTGTATTGAAGCATGAGATTGTATTCATTTTGACATAAAGCAACCCACAGAACATCTGATTCTTATGTTAAAATGCACAATTAAATGGTTAGTTCCAATCCTTGATTCTGATTGGTCAATAGCTTCGCTTTATTCATGATAAAACACGGCTATGACCGCTTCACCTGACGGTTCTAGTTATCACTGCGCAACACTGCAGTTGTTTTTATTTGAGCTTTCGTGCATATTACACATTGAAACGTTGTCTCTGTTCATGGTCAGGGACTATTTTTTTCTAGCGGAAGGAAGGCTTTTAGTGATTTTAATTCATGAAAATTGCACTAATACATTTTTTTTTTTTACTTTAATATTTTATTGTGTGGCAACCGTTTTATAAAAGCAATAAGGTACTCGAGGCAAGTGCTGTATCATCCACAGCCTCTCGTACATTATTGCGTACTTCGGTTATCGGTTTGTATCAGTCTGAAACGGTTTGAACAATTTTTTTATTGACTATATGAGACTATATTGTTGGATTAACAATAATGTCTTGCACATTTACATTCTGCTTAACCACTATTGTTAGAATGGGTGTGATATTTGCAATAAATGTGGTTCTCCATAGACTTGAATAGGTACTTTTTTTTAGATTAAAGTGGATTTGAAAACAAAGAAATTCAACTAAGAGAAGAATTGAGTCCACTGGGAACTGAGGAGATTTCACTGAATGTACGGTTACATAATGATGCTCCACAGCAGGTTAAAGTCTAAATTGTTCTTTAACATTTAAAGTTGGATCAATACAATTTAGATTATGGCTTTCCATTACTATGTGTTTAAACTGAAATATTTCTTTTTTAAGTGATGCAGGCAGAACGTATTTTTTTTCAGTCCAACCCGAAAGCTACTGTAGCATCACCCTTGTTCTCTTGAGAAAAACTCAATAGGATTTTCTTTTTAGTTAATCAAGATCATATTCATATATAAACAGAATTTTGAAGCCTAAATACAGTCACCACATGTAAAAGCTACAAGTTAGGCTATACAAACTATCCCACAGATGCATGTCTTAAAAATCACCATGAATAAGCTTCCAACAACTCTTTCAATCTTTCTTTAAAATCTACAAATTGGAAAGATTGAGTTAGAATAGTTTGCAAGAGTCTCGGTCTTAAACAGTTCACAAATCGAGTTGATCAATCTCAACGTACACATTGAGTGCATTAAATGGTTATGATGTATCACAGCACAGTACCTATTTATGGTTATCAGTCATCTGAATTATATTTGATATCCTATTTTCTTGCTTCTTCTTTTTTTCAGATCCTGACTTTAAAGACTTTGGAGTCCCCAAACCTCTTCCCTGTGGGTATTATTCATTCATTTATAAGCACCCTACATATGAATATATCTAATGGCTTTTCATTTTCCGTAATCTGTCTTCTTATGTCTCCTCCACTACAGTTTGTGAGTTTGAGATGGGAGGACCTGAAGGCATCATTGAATCGCAGCAGATCACCAAAGACGGCAAAGCCTTGCAGACAGAGGCAGTGGACTGCAAGTGGTACATCCGTGCCCCTCCTCGTTCCAAGGTCAGTCCCCCGCAGTCAGGCCCCGTACCAGCTTCCCCTGCTCTCGTCTAATAACTCTCCAGTTGTTTCCCTGTTGTCGTTGTGTTACCGAGCCTGCCACATTTCTGACATTTGACAGCTTGTATCTGCCTCAAGCTGTGCAGTAACCGCCTCACAGTTCAGCATTTGGATTTCTGTTTTGCAGTCGTTTGCATTATGCGGCCATTGTGAAAACATCTCGGGGCAGATTTGTATGCAGTTAGGTGGAATTCTGTTGAGGATAAAAATGTGGCAGTTCTTAGGCGCATGACATACAGCAGAATGAGCTCTCGCAGGGCTGCCGTTGTTTTGTTTTTTATGGCAGATGGGAATCAAAGGGATAGTGTTCATGTGGAAAAAGTCAGGTGTAGTCAAGTTTATTTGGGGTCAGATTTGGTTTTATAATTGGGGCACTGTTGCCAGTGGATCAGTTTACAGCTGTCCTTGTCTCACTACGATTTTATAAGCTTTTTTATTGGCATCCATAGAACCTTTCCATTGCAAAAAAAAAAAACGTTCCTTACAATGGAAAAGGGGTTTTTAGATTTTTAAAAGGTTCTTCACAATAATAAAAAAAGGTTTTTTTCAAGAACTGTTCACTGCTTTAGTTTACATTTACATTTATCTGACGCTTTATCCAAGGCGACTTACAATTGCTATATATGTCAGAGGTCACACGCCTCTGGAGCAACTAGGGGTTAAGTGTCTTGCTCAGGGACACATCGGTGTCTCACAGTGGATTCGAACTCAGGTCTCTCACACCAAAGGTGTGTATATGTCTTATCCACTGCACCATCACCACCCTAGTTTAGCCTGTCTTTTTTCCATTTTTATGTTACAGTGAAAAAGATTTTCCTCCATGTAATCTGATCCAAATGGGGAAAACAGTACCCTCATTAGAATAGGATTCTCATGAAATGGCGTATGTATGACGTGCCAATTCGTATTTTCATTTTTGGCATGCTATCAACATGCATAATCGCTTTTCAGCGTGTTTATGAACGCTGTTGACTTAATGTTACATTACTGTATATAAATCTATGACCCACCCCAACCCTGTCCCTAAACCTACCTATCACTGGGGTTAATACCATTTATGAGTCTTCCCCTAGGGAAAAAATCCTTGGGAAAAAAATATCACTCCCCAGATGTAGATCTACATTTTGCTTCGTTTCACTCTGACATTTAACGGCGTGTACATAAACGAGGAATCACTTGGACATTTAACGGTGTAGACATACACCCATACACGTGGATAGCTCAAAATGCATATAGACTTGAAAGTGGCGTGTGTGTTTACACAAATATCATGATGCCATGTTGTTTTATTGCTGTATTGTGGTTAATTGCATAATTCTGCAGTCTCATATTCTTTTATAATATTCCAAACTGCACAATTGACCATTGTCCCAGTTAACCAATAGTTTGGGGTTTAAATGTCTCTTATGCTCACCAATGCTGGATTTATTTGATCAAAAATACATTAAAAGTAGCAATATTGTGAATATTATTACAATTTCATTTTTTGTTGTTTTATTTAATATTTACTTTTTTTTCCAACTGCCATTACTATGGTCTTCAGTGTCACATGATCCTTCAGAAATCATTATAATGTACTGCTAAATAAGCATTTATATTATCAGTGTTCTCATTATTATAAGCAGTTGCTTCATATTCTTTTGATCAATTTAGCATGTCCTTACTGAATAAAAATATTAATTTATTTTAGAATTTACAGCATATATATGCACTGCAAATAAGCAGGTGAAAGAGAAAGCATTTTATCATCAATAAAACTAAACACACTTCAGCTGGAACAGATGGGTTTGCCCAGAGTCGTATAGTTACCTGTGGAACTAATCAGCAGCATATGACTAAACACAATAAATTGTCTCCATTTCCTGTATATCTTTCCAAAAATGTCTATTTTGCCATGGCTCTGTGATCATATTTGTGTTTAATATGATTTATTGTTTCAGAACTTGATCTGATGTCCTTCCAGATTCACAAATCAAAAGCATATGCCCTTGTCCGTTTCACACAGTTATTCAAGCATTTTTATCATCCGCCAGCACTGCTCAAGGGAGACTAAAAATTTCAGAGCTATGACTCATGATTGCAATTATATGAATCTGCACACAATGGTTATTATGACGACTTCGCCTTTTTTCCTCCAGAGAGTGTTGATAAACCAGCATTTATCCAGTATTTAACCCCATCAGTTAAATTTTTTTTTTTTATCTGAATCCGAATCTAGATATATGAATTTGAATAAAAAAAATATGAAAACTATGAACAAAATTTAATGTAAACTATCTTTCAAGAGTTTGATTTCAGTAAGTTTGTTTGTTTGTACATTAAATCTATAGTTTGATTGACAATAGCAAGTATGTATTCAGTTTGTTTTTTTTTTCTCTTTTTTTTATTATATTCAAGATTGATGATAAAAATAAGAAATGTTTCTTGAGCAGCAAATCAGCATATTGGACTGATTTCTGAAGAATCATGTGACACCGAAGACTGGTAATGATGCTGAAAATACAACTTTCCATCTCAGGAATAAATGAGATTTTATAATATATTAAAATAGTAAGCAGGTATTTTAAATAAAAACAATGTGATCAAATAAATGCGGTTTATATATGTGTGTAAAAGACTTCTTTTCAAAACATTAAAAATCTTAGCAACCCCAAACTGTTAAATGGTAGTGTATGTTTTGTACAATATATAATATTTTTGGCAAAATATTTAAGGTAAAATGTATTTTTAATGTATTAACTGAATCATTCATGAATGTTATTGACATTGACATTTCACAACCTAACCTCACACAAAGTTACGATATTTTTATAAATTAATTGACCTTGATACTCAGTCAAGGGGTCTGCATTTTTCAAATGTTTATAATATTTCAGTAAAACTTCTTATTGTATGCCTTTAACCTAAGACCAAACTGACTTGCCTTTAAAATGACTTTTGTCCTCCTTTTCCCAACGTCTCTCGTAATAAGCATAGAACTTCACGTCATCTTCACACGAGTGTAATATTGTCCATTTCATTGGAATAATTTTCTGTAGCAGCTCTGAATCAGTGTCATGTTTGCTCTGAAATCTCACAGGAATGATTGTTTGGAGCACAGATGGCAGGGAAAGTGTAGTGTCTTCCTCTAGACACCAGCTACTGTTCCTCAAATGCCTGTCCTCCCCACATCTCTCGCAGGCTTTCATATATCTCATCCAATTAAATCCACAACAGTAAAACCTCCCAGACATGTACTGTACATCTCATCTTTTGGTTTCTTATTCGATTTACTGACTGATAGGAAAAGAAAAGGGGGTGGGGTGTATTATATCATCATGTGTTCGCAGCAATTCATCCACACATGCATTTTTGGGCTGCAGCCGGTCCTCTGATTGTCCTCTCCGCTCTGGTGGGAACGTAATAAGTCAGCATAGAGGGGGATGTGAACAGCACCTCAAACACATCCACATGCCCTGAAGAGACAGCAGTCCCGAACTGGCCAGAGGTTGGTGTCTCGATGTCAGACAGACCTGGCTAATTTATTTCCAGAAGAGCGGTATAGGAGAACAAAGCTGAGTTATTGAGATACAATTATTGTACTGGGTAATTAAACTGTACTCAAGCATTCAAACCTGCTTCTGGGTTAGGAGGGGGCTTGTTTCAGATGGAGGGGGTGCAGGACGTTTTAATTCATATAGTCTTTTTTTTACTGATTCGCAGATCATTTTGATAGATTTTTACTCTTTAAAGGCTACAGCTTTGCGTTTTCTCAAGAAATGTGAGTGGTGTTCTCATGCAATACTAACAATTCAATGTTGAAACTGGCTAGATACCATTTGCATTTTATATATATATATATATATATATATATATATATATTATTTACATATGTTAGTGTGAAATTGAACACTATTCCAATGTTATTTTCAATAATAATAATAAAAAAACATAAGAATATTAAAATGAAAAAAAATAATGTAACAAAAAGAAAACAAAAGATAATTTAGAAGTTAACTATGACATTAATGCGATTAATCGCGATTAAATATTTTAATCGTTTGACAGCACTATATATATATATATATATATATATATATATATATACAGTCAACCCAAAATGTATTTAGACACCTTCAATATTTCTCATATTGTCACAGTTTATTCACTATAGTTTTGAAAATGGTACTAAAATATGACAATAACTCCAGAGTTATCAAATCAGTTGATATTTCATTGGTTTTGGCCATCTAGTTTTGGCCGTTAGGGGCTGTTTGCACAACACCGTTTTCAACTAAACATTTTAAAATTTTGATGCGTTTTGGCGGTTTGTTTACATGACAATGGCGTTTTGGTTGCCTAAAACTGCAAAGTTTCCAAAACAAGCGCAAGTTTTTAAAAAGGTTCTCCGTGTAAACAACAAAAACACATGTCATGCACATACATATTACGTTTTCAGTCTATTATGTTTCATCTGCATCTAATGGCCTGGCAGCAGAATACAGCGTGACATTTTCGCGGATACGTGTGAATGGCGATAATTTTGACAATGGGGGTCGTCTGAAAAACTTCTTAATTTTAAGCATATCGTTGTGGTGTAAATGTACCCTTAGAATATCTCACAAATTTGAATAGCTGTCAGCTGTTTCACAAGTTCACACTCACAAATGATCAGAGAGTAAATTGTTATGGGTATTTGGCGTGCTGTCCAGGGGGAGGGCTTCAAGCTCGGAAATTGAGTCCGAAACCAGAGTACTTCCCCCATATCTCTCGTTAGGAAGATAACCAGGCAAGTGTGAGGAGATGGGGTGGTGGAAGGATGCTGAAAACTGTCGAGGAATATGGATGAGTCGACTGCGTGTATTTATAGGCATTACTCATGCTGATTGAGTGGACCTGTTGAATATTAATTGCTGACAGCTGTTTGGAATGACTTGATTGTTTGATCATTAGAACGTGTTCCTCCCGAACCATGCAAATAAACCATAATTAAATGTAAGTACACAATTAGATAATATCAATTTAGGTCAACCGATTACCATGCTTAATTTTGTTCAGTATGTGGTGTAAAAAGGTTGTATTATCAATTAAAGAAAAAACACTTAAAGGAGTAGTTCACTTTTCAAAAAACTTTTGCTGATAATTTACTCACCTCCATGTCATCCAAGATATCCATGTCTTTCATTCAGTCGAAAAGAAATTAAGGTTTTTGATGAAAACATTCCAGCATTTGTCTCCATATAATGGACTTCAGTGGGAACCAAACGGTTCAAGGTCCAAAAGACAGTTTCAGTACAAGCTGCAAACTTTTCAAAGGGCTTTAAACGATTCCAGATGAATAAGGGTCTTATTAAGGGAAACGATCGCTCATTTAATAAATAAATAACAAAGTTTAAGTTTTATAAGCTCAAATGGTCGCCTTGCTCTACTGTATTCTATGACGCACGTTTGTGACTCTCCAGTTCAAACTGAAATCTTTTTCCGAGTCATTTGGTTCATTCAACGAACGAAATGAACAAATTGACTTGGAAAAAGATTCATTCGTTTTGATGAACGAGTTTGAACAGGAGAGTCACGAACATGCATCACAGTAGAGAGCAAGGCGACCATTTATGAAGAAATGTTGGTTATATGTCACAGTTTACTTTATTTTGCTATCCTCACTTCCATAAATCAACTAGTGCCCTGCACCCACTAGTAAAAAAAATATATCAATAATTACGGTATATCTTGTGTCTGAATACATTTTGATTTGACTGTATATGGGTCATAAATTGATCATTTGTTTGTCTTTGTTTTTTTTTTTTGTTTTTCATAAAGAAACCATATGTCTGATCACTTAAAAGCATACTTTTCCTTATTCAGCACAAGTATACATTATTCAGTAAGTAGAATAGATGGTGTCGGATGAGTTTTGTATCAAACTTTTGGGGTTAAAAATATAAAATGTAAAAGCAAGCACCACTAAATTGGCATGTAATGATAAGACTACTGTGACTGATCTGAGGACCGCCCAAAACTTTTGATTAAATATTTGCTTTTATCACATTATACAGTACATTCCTCTACCTTAGGGTTTATAAGGCACTGTTAGTGATTGGCTATTCAGTGGATTCACTTTCAGCATCAGTTTCTGGATTTTGCTTTCAGCTGCCTTAAGGTGTTAGATTATTAGGAGAGTCTATCTTAATAACCAGAGAGGTTCCCTAATGCTTCATTTACTGATCTGGGCAACTTTCTAAAATCAATTCAGTCTAATTACTGTCTCAAACATTGTTGATATTCCTCATAGTGAATTGGGACTAACAAGCTGGCACATATGAGTCTGCTTTCGTCTTCATGTGATTCTCTGAGCATATTAGAAACCCTCGTTTCCTTTATGTTTTATTTGTCCAGATGTGAGTGAGTGGGGTTTATATACAGTATGGCTAAGTGACGCCCCCATGCTTTTTTTGCTGATGATGTAAGATTGTACACACCACAGCATCCCAGAAAGAATACGGTGTCACTAGTTCATTACTTATATCGTTGGTGTGAGCATATTGTTGGTGGCAAGGACAAACCAACCAATGTCACTGGCATGACACATCGATATATAGTCCCCCTATAAAAGTGGAAAATGTGGTTGAATTAAAAGCTATAACAGTGGAAAGATTTACTGAGTTGTTGAGTAACACATGAGCCTTTACCCAGTGCTTGAACTGGGGTGCTTCATTTACTTGTCATAATGGAACACCAAGTGCTCATTAAATGTAAAATCACTTCACTTTATACTGCAAACTCCACCTGCTGAGAGGAGAACATGCTGTACTAATATTTGGAAGGTTTAATTCTGTCAAATAGTGTAATGTTATCATTGTGATGGTTATTTTAGCAGTGTATTTGGAATAGTACTATACCTAAAATTAAAACTCAGTCATTTACTCTCGTGTTGTTTCAAAACTGTTTGACTGACTCTCTGTGGAGCACAAAGAGAAATTTTAAAGAACGTTGTGATCTCTTTTTTTAATGCAATTACAGTGAATGGAAGTGAGAGATTTAAATCTACAAAAAGGATGCAAAACCATGATAAAAGTATCATAAAAGCTAGCTGTTTGGATCTTCTGAAGACATATGATAGCCCTACGTATATGGAAGAGACGGATGTTTAACCGATTTTTCACTGATGGCCTTTTCTTTCAGTAATCTGTTAACCATTGTGTCCAAATCTGTGAGTTGAGAACAGAGTCCAATTGATTTGTGATTGATTCATTCAAAATGGTTTTGTGAACAGTTTAGTGATCCATTGACGAGATCTATAAAAGAATGATTAAAAGAAAAAGAAAAAAACCTGATGGATTCTTGTTATCATCATGAACTGTGGTCACACAAAGTTATTGTATATCTAAGGGTGTATTCACACCTGCCTTGTTTGGTTCGATTGAATCGAACTCTAATTCGTTTGCCCCCTTGGTGCGGACCTTTTGGGCAGGTGTGAATACAGCAATCGAACTCGGGTGCGGACCAAACAACCGAACCGAGACCCAGCTGAAGAGGTGGTCTCGGTACGGTTCCAAACGAACTCTGGTACGGTTCGTTTACGGTGTGAACGTGAACCGACCCAATTGCAAGAAAGTACTGCGTCGAAAGAGAATATTGCGCGTCTTTCTGCGCGTCTTTCTGCGCGTCGTGTGTGAATGTCTAATCGCGCAAAGATGCAAAAAAATATAATTTGCAGTTCATAAAGCATTTGCAGTTCACCACCTTTTGGTGTGGTTGACGAGTTTCCCCCTTAAAGCGAGTGCCGAGAAAAATTCTATATAAATGTAATGAATTATTATTATTATTAATGTAAGGATAGTTACAATACAAGGATGATGATGCGTTAATTTACGTTAAACTGGACAAACTTAATCGCAAGCGTTAACATTGACAGCACTTGTTAGTACACAATAAGAATCTCATTATTTGAATGAGTGAACATAGCCCTCTCTAATGAAAACTTTATACCTTCTCCGTTTTATGTGCAGTGTCACTTGTAACGCAAAGTTGAGATGTTGCCCAGAGATAAAAAAAAAAACAGAAGGTGGTCGAATGAAAAGATGCACGAGAGACGAGAGTTGTCGTATTTCCCCGCGTTTATAGAGCCACTCAAACGTTACACTCGTCGTCTTCTCAAAATCCGAATTACAACTTCGTATAGATGACATTGTATCATATGATACTCATTAGTTTCTTCATATTGCGTTTGTACAGAATTAACACAAAATTAGTAAAAGAACAAATATTGCAGTATGAAATATATGGAAATATCTCCATGCTGAGCCTTTTTTGCACTTCCTGATTTCCCTTGAGAATCCTTGTCCAATGAATGGACGACCTTAGCACACGTGTGGTTTGGTTTACAAATTTTGGTTCACTTGCAAAAAGAGCAGTGTGAAAGCGAACCGTACCAAAAAAAAAAAAATAATAATAATTTATTTGGTCCGGACCAAAGCAAGTGAACTATCGGACTTTCCTGGTGTGAATACACCCTTAATGTCAGGATGTTACTTAAGTAGTGACTGATCTTTTCTTTCGTACTATAACACACATCCAAATGAAACAGATTATTAAAAAGAAAAAAAAAATGGGTTTGACAAAATTATGACAACATATGTTTTTGCATTACTTCAACTCATCAAAATGTTATGCAATTTTATATGCAATGTTATACAATATTCAAATCAATTTATTTAGTCACTTTAATGTAATTGAATTTGAAATAACATTAAAGTTGACTACTTAAAAATTGAAGGCAGCAACTTTTATTTTTTACAGGGCATCGGTTGTTGATTGGATGAAGGCAGATCTGAAAGTGGACTAGATGATTGGATGATATTTTAATTAAAAATTACAATATTTTTTAAATTTTAAACATATGCATGGGTAAATCATTCACACTTAGATCAATAATATGGATTTAGAAAACCGATATGAACATGTTCTATTTCATTCTGACTTGGTAGTAGCATTGGAAAATGACACAAATCATATGAAACACATTTGTGAAACTATTTTGGATATTCTTCAAAAACTCGAAGGACATGAGGGTGACTAAATGATGACAGAATCTTTTAATATTTCAAACAGTGAAAATGGGAGTCTGGTTGAAGAGAGGTGTGAATTAAGCTTGATTAGGGTCAGATTGGGTGAGAGGAGAACAGATGGTTTGTTCTAACACCTCCCTGGTTTTTAGGGAGCCCAAAGGAGCTGGCATGAGTAGATGTGCAGGTTATTGCCGTTCTTCAAGAGCTCATTATTGCAACTTTTCGAAACCTCTGAATTTTGTGTTCAAGTTGAATTTTAAACATAACCTTCTGTGTTCTCGTTGTTGATCTATCTGTGCAATTATCATCAATCTGAGGCTTTTCTGACCACAGAGATCTGTTCTGTAAAGCAAACACAGTTTACCAGGGGATCTAGATGTCATTGACATCTGGGATTGTTGTGTTGAAAGAGAATTGTCCATTTCCTGTGTGGAAATCCTAGTGTGTTAGAAGTAAAAGATTTCCAATGGGTTTAATAGTCTGTTTTTGCTCTGTTCCCCTCTCTCTTAGATCTATTTACGTTTCCTAGACTACGAGATGCAGAACTCCAATGAGTGTAAACGTAATTTCGTGGCGGTGTACGACGGCAGCAGCTCGGTGGAAGACTTGAGGAATAAGTTTTGCAGCACGGTGGCCAACGATGTCATGCTGGTGTCCGCGCTGGGAGTAGTTCGCATGTGGGCCGACGAGGGCAGCCGAAAGAGCCGTTTCCGGATTCTCTTCACTACCTTCCAAGAGCGTAAGCCTTACACACACACTTACGTACTACACTTAAAGCTCTCCGTTCCAACCGTTGTTTGTGTTTACTGTATTTATTATTTAGGCCTACACTGAATGAATCTCATGAAGAAATGGATGGGTCATATTTAACATCAAAATGACAAGAAACAATCAGAAATTGCACTGCTGTTCAAAAGTTTGTCCGTAAAAAAAACTTTTGAAAGTCTTTTATGCAAAACTATGGTAAACCAGTAGTATTGTTAAATATTATTATTAGAATGGAAATTTACTGTTTTCTATTTTAATATATTTAAAAATGTATTTTATCCAGTTATAGATGATCCAGGAATAAAATGGTGGTTCAGGTTCAGGCTTATTTGTTCATTAATGACATCATCGGTGACTTGTTGACGTCAAATCTGAAGTCGTTCAACCCCTAATATATATATTATATATATATACACAAAGGGTGTGATTTGTGGGGGGATAAAACAGAGGGGGAGATGATTTGAAACATTTTTATTCATAAAAATAAATCATGAGAACAGGACTGCATCACTGCATTAGCAGGAATTGTAAAATATTTTTTCTTATTAACTCTGAAGTAGCACAATATAGCTTATCTTTTCGATCGTTTTCGCAAGTTAGCTTACGCTACGGGAAAGATTAATCTGAGATATTGAAGCCAAAAAATTATGCTTAATTTTTTGTATTCATTTTCTACGCAGTGTAGCGTGCTCATTGGCTGCCCTGTGTAAACTGCAGCAGCCTACCACTTAGCCCGGCATGACGTCACGTCCAATGAAGGGCGCTCGTGCCCTCATTGCGTCTTAGCCCGCCAGAATGGGCGTTGCTTAGCGTATATAAGTGGGGCTTAGAGGCTGTCTCACTGATTTTCATCTTTTCAGCGAAGCTCTCCGCATCGCTGGATTTTGAGAGAAACCGCCGACGCCGTTTGAGTAAGCGAAAAGGCAGCTTCGGACAGCGCCTGAAGAAGCCGGTCGTTGACGCTTGCTGACATGAGAGAGTCTGAGTACGCCACGTTTCTCAAAGTGCCGCTTTCCCCCACTGGTCTCTACAGCCCAGCGGTGAACGGGATCGTCGACCGTTTCTCCGAGGTACAGAAGACCACGCAGGCCATGAACCTGTTCCTGCCGCGAAGCTCTTGTTCCTCTGCTCCTCTGGATCAACGTCAAAGCTCCTCTCCCTGTCAGTCCCTTTCGAACAGGCTACTGCAGTGGTACATTCAGCAGTCAATGAGCCAGTAATCCGAGTGCAGACCTCAACGACAGTGAATGTGGAAGTCGCACATCTACTCCACGCAGAAATAACGAAGCTGCTGTGCAAAGGGGCCATAGAACTGATACGGACTTGTCTGAGAGAGCTTTTACAGCCATTATTTTCTCGTACCAAAGAAGGACGGGACACTCAGACCTATTTTAGATCTGAGACATTTGAACAAAGTTCTTGTGAAAAGACCATTCAAAATGCTTACGACCAGGAAAATCCTCGTCCACGTTCGCCCGAGGGACTGGTTTATCTCTCTTTCTGAAAGATGGCTATTTTTAGATTCAGATAATACCCCGTCACTGGCCATTCTTGAGATTCGCCAACGACGGTCAGGTATCAATACACCGTCCTGCCGTTCAGCCTGGCTTTAGCACCCCGTACATTCACAAAGTGCATGGACACGGCTCTCGCCCCCTTGAGAAATCAGGGCTTGCGAATTATGAACTTTCTGGATAATTGGCTGATTCTGGCTCAGTCAGAGGTAGAACTTTTATTTCACAGAGCAGTCATCTGGAAAGCCCGGGTCTCACGGTCGACTGGACCAAGAGCTCACTCGTCTCTGCGAACGGTGCTTCTTGTTGCGCGGTCCAGCAGAGGGCGGAGTGACAGCTTCGGCGTTCAGCGAGCCCACAGGGTCGACATCGGGAGTTCTTCACAGTGGACGCAGCTTCCCGACGAAGAGCGAGGGCTGTGAGGTCTAGGCCCAGGAAGAGAATGCAGATCACATGGTGGTCTCCGGCACTGGGTGGGGCTCGGCACGAGCCACAGGAAGTGCGAGACATTTTTAGACGTCTCGTGCTCTTTTAGAAGGGGTGGTGTCGCAGTGGCGAACACGACCGGCTTCTTCAGGCATTGTCCTAAGCTGCCTTTTCGCTTCCTCAAACGGTGGCGGCGGCTTCTCACAGAATCTAGCGATGCGAAGAGCTTCGCTGAAGAGATGAAAATCAGGGATACAGCCACAGAGCCCCAATATCTCGAATATCTCGAAAAGATTCATCTTTCCCGTAGCGTAAAGCTAACTTACGCAATGCGAAAGAATCTCTCGTAAGAAAAAATTGCATACCTTCCCATGCTAAATATAAATATCACTTTCCCTGTTCCCTCTGCTAAGTAGCCTTTATACGGCTTTACATGGGCTACAGGGGAGAACACAGATGCACAGAATAACAGGATTATTAATTTAAGGGATAAGCTGTTCCTGCTGGGACAGAGCGTTTTCTTGGAAACATGGGTTCTGCGGTGGTGCCCCGCCACCCGGGTGTCTTTGAATCGGTGGTCCCTTGCAGTTAGTCACATCTCTCCGGGTGGCAGCGCTAGCAGCATCAGAATCTATAGAGCGTAATGGGGGTGGAGAGAGAGAGAGAGAGAGAGAGAGAGAGAGAGAGAGAGATGAACTTGAAGGATGGGTGCTCTAAAAGAGGATGAAGTATTGTGGGAACGGAGAGACAGAAAAGGAGCTATAAAGATTGAGTATCTGGCTATGAGAGGAAGTGCTGAGAGAGAGAAAGTGAAAATAGGGTGATAAAATGTGAGTTTAATGTTTAGCTGGTAGCACACTCATCATTAGTGCACACTGCCGGCATCAAACGGCTTTCGTTGTAATGGTCTCAACACCGTTCCTGTGACGCCCCATCGCCATTTGTCTTGTCCCAGTGGTCCCTAAAAACGACCTCAGCCTAAGCACGCCGTGCCGATGCTGCTGGGTAAAAGATTAAAAGGAAATGATGCCACCACCCTCATTGTGCACAGAAGAAGCAGTGTATACTGTAGCAGTATAATTTATATATGTACAATTATAAATATAAACAAATGCTAAATAGAATAAAATTATAAAATCTGTCACTTTCTCAGCAAATAATTGTAAAAATACACACTGCTTTTGATTTTGTAGTTGGTGCATTTCATTATGTACTGCTATTACCAAGTTCAACATTTTGGAATGTATGTGTGTGTGTATGTGTGTGAATGTATGTAAGTAGACACACAATTATTTTATTCTATTTACAGCATTTGTTTTTAACAGTAAGAACAATAACTTTTCAGATTTTATTAATAAAATACAATAAATATCTTTACATGCATTCAAAATATATATATATATATATATATATATATATATATATATATATATATATATATATATATATATAATCACAATATCTCTGTCATATACAGTAAAAGTTCCTTTTTAATACATGAAAAATATATAGCCTTCTTTATATTTTAGCAAAGTTGTTCCTTGCATCCTTGCAAGGGGATCATCATATTTTAGGGTACTTCCTCGGCATCAACAAGTTTAAAAACCGCTGGTGCTGAAAATAGTAAATGAGCAATTTTGTGCAGAGTACCAGACAGCAGCAGAGCAGCACAGCTTCCACTTCTTCTGATTGATTGCGGGGCTTTAATGGACATTAGTGTGCGTTTAAAGAGAGAGGCGGATATCCTGAAGCATGCGGGAGAAGAATGGTGGAGGGAATGAGTCTGTGGTTTTGGTTCTGAGGCCCTTGAGGCTGCAGAAAACACATAGTGCTCTTTCTGGGATAGAAAGATGCAGCTGCGCGTCTGCGTCAGTCTTGGTGAATGGCGATAGGTGGATTTGTGTAGGAGCCCAGTGTCTTTTGTGCAGCCCTATCCAGTGAATGAACACAGGATGTGCGGTTGCCCGGGTAACACCCCTGCATAACTTGTCCAGGCACTTACTTATGCACTCGCTTTCTCCCTCTGGTTTGCTAGCCTCAGCAGCTGAACGGGGGAAACCACCATCTACTGAAAGAGTCTTGCCCAGCACACCTTTAAAAAAGTGAAACTGTATGTGTTTGCTCTACTGCAGATGCAAAGTATGTTTTTAGATGAGTGACTTGGTTTCAACTTCTTTTACAACCACATTCTTGCATATAATGTGATTAATTCAGCATATCTGAGAGCCTTTCAATCTGATGACAGACTTAATGAATGAACAATTATTTTGGATTCACTTATAAATTGGTAGAAAATTTCACAATTAGCCTAATTAAGAAACAAGAAGTTGCAAAATGGATATTATATATATATTTGCATCCAATAATTGCATCCAAAATTACATCATATATGTGTGTGTAGTGTGTAGAATTATTTTGTATATATAAATACACACAAATGCATGTATATATTTAAGAAATATTTGCATGTATATACACAAACTTTTATTTTGGATGCGATTAATCGCAATTAATCGTTTCACAGCCCTAATATATATATATATATATATATATATATATGAAGAGTTCAGATGCAAAAGCCTCTAAATGCCATTTGGAATTTTCTTCTAGAATGACCATTTTTATCAAGCTTGTATATTTAAGTTCAGTAATTTCACTTAAATGGCAATGAAGATTACCTATTAATTGTCATTTAAGTGAAATTACTGAACTTAAATATACAAGCTTGATAAAAATGGTCATTTTAGAAGAAAATTTCAAATGGCATTTAGAGGCTTTTGCATCTGAACTCTTCATATATATATATATATATATATATATATATATATTAGGGCTGTGCAAAAATTAATTGCGATTAATCGCATCCAAAATAAAAGTCTGTATATATTTAAGAATTATTTGGGCTTAAATTCTGTATAAATACATAAACTATATTATATAAATATAAATATGTTATATATGAATAACACATTTTGTTAAATATATACATGCACGTGTGTGTATTTATATGTACAAAATAATTATATACAGCCCACACAAATATATTATGTAAACACGCTTTTATTTTGGATGTGATTAATCGCAATTTTTTGCACAGCCCTAATATATATATATATATATATATATATATATATATATATATATATAGTATTTTTCTTCTAAAACACATCAATAATCTTTGTTTTATATCTTGTGCAGGACCTTTATTTTTAAGAAAGTGTAGGCCTGTATGCATTGTTATTTTGTAAGATTGTGTAATTCATGCACTATGTGTAAACAGCCACTTTACATTAAGGTTTCATTTGTTAACAGTACATTAGTTACCTCGAACTATGAACAAACGCTGCTCTGTGCATTTATTGTAAGGTTTCTGGAAAATAATTTCTATGGAGGTTGAAGGCCTTTTCAATGGATAGTTTACTAAAAAATTCAAATTCTGAAAATCATTTTCTCACCCTCAAATTGTTCCAAACCTGTATGAATTTCTTTCAGCTGAACACAAAATAAGATATTTAGAATTGGGTAACCAAACAGTGGATAGGACCTCACTGACTTCTTCAATAGTGATTTTGTCCTATACTGTGGAAGTCAATTGGTGTCCCATCCGAGAAAGGAAGTCCAGTCTCTTTCAGTGCCTTGTTTAGGAGAAATACAGAGCTGCAGCGCCACCTAATGGAACTGTATCAGAACGTGAAGGCGAGAGAGTCGTGAGGACTGCATTTCTGGAATTATGAGTCATCCTAATTTACGTTGTTATTCCTCATCTGGGAGCAGCTCGAGAATACTGTCATTAATAAATCCTCAAGGTACATTCAGTCAACCTTGAAGCTGCTATTTTAGGGGGGTTTTGTATGAACTAGGTGATCTATGTCCTCTGCAGACTGCAAAATGTCAAGTGAGGTATGTGGGAAGGGAACTGGCCACACATTGGTGGGCGTGTTGCATGCGAGGCGATTGAGACCGAAGCCCCGCCCCTTCTGCAAGTCACCTTGGCTGTAACTGAGCCTCCAGATAGTGATGTTGTAAATGTTATGAGAGGTTGTCTTCATGCATAAACTTTCTCATTTTATAATTTCAGCTGAGACATTCATTATTTTTTCAGCTCAAATGGAGACTGCGTGAACACTCTCCCTAATATTTTTTTCACACCAATATTGGATTAATCTGCTTTGATCTTGAATGATATTAGTGCTTGTATAAATATTGAAGTACTTGCAGTTTGTGTCTGCATTCGTTATCATCTTGGCAATAGTTATCCTCACCACATCTTGGCAAGTTGAAACTTGTAAACTTATTGTATACATTTTTATCTTTATTCACTTTATTCACTGTATATGCATGCATGGACTCTTTCTTGAGGTGAAACCAGAATAATATTAATAGAAATATTACAAAATATCTGTGCAGCTTCTACAGACATGGACTTGTTTCCATGCATATTTGAAGAGCTATATTAAAATTCATGCATAGCAGAAGGCAACAGAATTTGATTTGGTTGGTTTGAGTAATGGGTTTCTAAATTTGAACTGTATTGATGCACAGACACAGTCAGATAGACATTTGTGAGATTAATTGTGTTCATGGGATAAGATTATAGACAGCGTCTTATTAACAGGGAGAAATGAAGTGTAATGTGACATTAGCATTATCCATTTTTCCCTCTCATCAGCTCCCTGTGAGGCAGATGCTTTCTTTTGCCACAGTAACATGTGTATCAACAACACGCTGGTGTGCAACGGAGTCCAGAACTGCGTCTACCCTTGGGACGAGAACCACTGCAAAGGTAAATTGTACTTTTGTTAAATGTCCTGTCAAATCTCGAGTGGTTCGAGTGCATATCTCACCCCTGTTTTTCTCTAAATGATGATCAATCCCCGAGGAGAAGAATTGTCTTAAAATTTGTCCCCTTTTTGTTCATGTTTTATAGCTAATCAATCAAATATAACTCATAGCTGTTAAAAAAAGACCTTGTAAAGCCTTCAAAATTCTGCACGGGTTCATTGATTGATTTTGCACTGCAATGCTGCTGCTGGGAAAAATGAGCAGGCCACTAGATATTCATTTGTATATGTGAATGACTTGCTCTGGCTGGATTTGAATAAGTGCAGTTCAAGCTATATCAGGCTTATATTTTGCATAAGCTGTCCAAGCTAAATTAACTGAATGTTGATAATAATGCTGCTGGGACCCTCCATTGAGAATTGTTTTAGCTCAGCTTGTTTTCCACAATAGGGGCATATGGAGAAATTATTTTAAAAAGGCCTATAGCTTTGACATTTTGTCTAAAACATATTTGACATCATCAAACACAATTTATCAGTTATTACCAATTACATGTAGTATTTAATTGATGTAATACACACTCAAGTTAGTTGAATCATATTTATATTGGGGGTCCAATGAAGGTTTTTAAATGGTAACTAAACCCCTGGTCAGAGCCTGACTCCACCCACTGGCAATATTTGAAAATGCTGAAAAAGTGGGCTGACCCCAGCAGAGATAGAGGGGACGAAATAGATGCTAAAACACACTATCCTGGTCGTTTTCAATACTCACAATTCCAATTCCTGACTCGCTACAGTGGTTTTGACGACACAATATGGTGTTTTTTATACTGCCAAGGGCGTAGCTCGCGTGGTGAGCTGAAACCATGCGTACGTCACGTAGTGCGGAACATCCAATAGGAAAATTCAACTGCAGTAGCCACCGTTCAACCTGAAGAGGGCAGCACTAAGACGTTTTTACACCATATATTGTAGAAAACACTTTATAAACAAATGTCAAAAAAGTTACTCGAATCAATGACTGGTATTAAATATAGCTGCAAGCAGCCATTACCGGGGCCAAGCGCAAGAAGCGGCAACATATGCCAAAATGGCAAGGAGTGGCAGACCAACTGCAGCAAGGAGCAATTAAGGGCATTTTGAGAGAACTTTGGGCAAATGGCTAAGAAAATCACATAAACATTAACTTATAAGATGATTTAATGGGTTATCACTTTCGAACAATAGGTGGCGCAGTTACGAAATAGATGTGATGTGGTCAGAGTGAGGTGACAATGACACATGCAAAGTTTGGTGTCAAAATGTGAAGGCATTGCAGAGATAAAGCCTAAATAGTAATTTTGGCAGCATGCCTACATTTTGACGCTGTGGTATACGAAAACGGTTTTGTCTATCATCGTGCAATTCATAACTTTTAGTCGGCACGGTCTGGAGATGATACGATTCAATTTTCGTGAAAATCGGACAAACGGTCTAGGAGGAGTTCGAAAAAGAAGGTTTTTCAAAGAAATAAAGATGACGAACAGGAAGTTTGTCTGATTATGGAAAACCTGATATCTATGTTTTCGGCATAACAGAAGGAATCTATTAAGATCAGTTTCATTGCAATAGGCAAATTTATTCAAAAGTTATTAGCGTTCTCAGAAATTAATTATAACTTTTGACCAACAGGTGGCGCTGTCTCAAAATCTTTTGAGTACCTTCAGGGCATGCTGCTTATGGCACACACTGAGTTTTGTAATATTACACCAATGCATTTGTTTAGTATAGCATTTTATTTCACAAAACTCTATTGAAGTCAATGGGAATTTCACGTTTTCTTCTTTTATAGCGCCACCAAGAGCCTCAGTCCCACAATTTTTTTCCTGTGTCTTCAGAGTGAGCCCATACATGTGTGTGTCAATTTTGGTGAAAATATCTCAATTCGCTTCCGAGTTATAAACATTTATATGAAAAAACACGTAAAAAATGACTGACACATGACTTTTTTTGAATTTTACTACCCCTTACTATCAATATTTTCGCATTTGGGCATTAGCGTATAGTTAACGAGCTATGATTCCGTGTTTCTGACGATGGTTTCGTCTCGATCGGAACAGCGGTTTTGAAGATATCGCCAAGTGTTTTTTTCGCGCTAAATCGCTACGCTACACCAACCGTAAGACGAAACCCAGCATGTTTAGTATCGTTGGACTCGGCAACGATTCAGGAACTCAAAAAGATGACTCCCGTGAAAATAAGTGTACCACACCCAAAGTTATAAGCGTTTGAATAAAAAAATTCACCACTAGGTGGCGCTGTTTCGAAACTTCTCAGGCTCCTTCAGGGCATTGTACTGATGACCCATACCGAGTTTCGTAACAATTCGTTCATGCGTTCAAAAAATACAGCATTTTAGCACATAATTCAAAATGGCCGACAGCCAAAATGGCCGATCTGAGAAAATTGGATATCGGTCGACTCGGCATGACGCCCTGAATCTAACGAGACTAAGTTTTTGATTTTTGGAGAAACCGTTCAGAAGTTACGAGCAAAAATAGCCATTTTTCATATCTCCGGACCACTAGGTGGCGCTGCGCCGAAACGCAGCACGTAGCCTCAGGTCATGCTTGTGATGACACGTACCAAGTTTGGTCTGAAAACGAGTAAGCGTTGCGGAGATACAGCCTCACGTCTGTTTTCGCAAGCGCTACGTAAAATTTGTTTACGCGTTTATCGAAAACGGTTATTCGAATCATCTTGAATTCCATAACTTTTTGTCAGCACTGCCTGGAGATGATCCGGTGCGATTTTGGTGAAAATCGGACAAACCGTCTAGGACGAGTTCGCAAAAGTAGGTTTTTTTGAAAATTCAAAATGGCGGCCGTTTTTTTATGACGGAAAATGACGTCATAGGGTGCGATCGAATCGGCATGAGCTCAGGAACAAGAGGAAAAAAGAATTTTGTTGATAGGCCTTACGGTTCAAAAGTTATTAGCATAATAAAAGTGAAACTTTGGACAGTTGGTGGCGCTAGAGGGAATGAGTTAGAGACACCAAAATTGGTGTATTTAAAGTTGGGACTGTCCTCTATCAGAATGTCAAACCAAAACAACTTTCCCGCAAACCGGTCTATGGGCTGCCATAGACGCCCAGTCGGAAGAAGAATAATAATAATAAATATAGCTGCAAGCAGCCATTACCGGGGCCAAGCGCAAGAAGCGGCAACATATGCCAAAATGGCAAGGAGTGGCAGACCAACTGCAGCAAGGAGCAATTAAGGGCATTTTGAGAGAACTTTGGGCAAATGGCTAAAAAAATCACATAAACATTAACTTATAAGATGATTTAATGGGTTATCACTTTCGAACAATAGGTGGCGCAGTTACGAAATAGATGTGTGGTCAGAGTGAGGTGACAATGACACATGCAAAGTTTGGTGTCAAAATGTGAAGGCATTGCAGAGATAAAGCCTAAATAGTAATTTTGGCAGCATGCCTAAACTTTGATGCTGTGGTATACAAAAACGGTTTTGTCTATCATCGTGCAATTCATAACTTTTAGTCGGCACAGTCTGGAGACGATACGAATAAATTTTCGTGAAAATCGGACAAACGGTCTAGGAGGAGTTCGAAAAAGAAGGTTTTTCAAAGAAATAAAGATGGCGGAAAGGAAGTTTGTCTGATTATGGAAAACCTGATATCTATGTTTTCAGCATAACCCAAGGAATCTATTAAGATCAGTTTCATTGCAATAGGCAAATTTATTCAAAAGTTATTAGCGTTCTCAGAAATTAATTATAACTTTTGACCAACAGGTGGCGCTGTCTCAAAATCTTTTGAGTACATTCAGGGCATGCTGCTTATGGCACACACTGAGTTTCGTAATGTTAGACCAAAGCATTTGTTTAGTATAGCATTGTATTTCACAAAACTGTATTGAAGTCAATGGGAATTTCACGTTTTGTTCTATTATAGCGCCACCAAGAGGCTCAGTCCCACAATTTTTTTTATGTGTCCTCAGAGTGACCCCATACATATGTGTGTCAATTTTGGTGCAAATATCTCAATTTACTTCCGAGTTATAAACATTTATATGAAAAAACACGTAAAAAATGACTGACACATGACTTTTTTTGAATTTTACTACCCCTTACTATCAATATTTTCGCATTTGGGCATTAGCGTATAGTTAACGAGCTATGATTCCGTGTTTCTGACGATGGTTTCGTCTCGATCGGAACAGCGGTTTTGAAGATATCGCCAAGTGTTTTTTTCGCGCTAAATCGCTACGCTACACCAACCGTAAGACGAAACCCAGCATGTTTAGTATCGTTGGACTCGGCAACGATTCAGGAACTCAAAAACATGACTCCCGTGAAAATAAGTGTACCACACCCAAAGCTATAAGCGTTTGAAAAAAAAAATTCACCACTAGGTGGCGCTGTTTCGAAACTTCTCAGGCTCCTTCAGGGCATTGTACTGATGACCCATACCGAGTTTCGTAACAATTCGTTCATGCGTTCAAAAAATACAGCATTTTAGCACATAATTCAAAATGGCCGACAGCCAAAATGGCCGATCTGAGAAAATTGGATATCGGTCGACTCGGCATGACGCCCTGAATCTAACGAGACTAAGTTTTTGATTTTTGGAGAAACCGTTCAGAAGTTACGAGCAAAAATAGCCATTTTTCATATCTCCGGACCACTAGGTGGCGCTGCGCCGAAACGCAGCACGTAGCCTCAGGTCATGCTTGTGATGACACGTACCAAGTTTGGTCTGAAAACGAGTAAGCGTTGCGGAGATACAGCCTCACGTCTGTTTTCGCAAGCGCTACGTAAAATTTGTTTACGCGTTTATCGAAAACGGTTATTCGAATCATCTTGAATTCCATAACTTTTTGTCAGCACTGCCTGGAGATGATCCGGTGCGATTTTGGTGAAAATCGGACAAACCGTCTAGGACGAGTTCGCAAAAGTAGGTTTTTTTGAAAATTCAAAATGGCGGCCGTTTTTTTATGACGGAAAATGACGTCATAGGGTGCGATCGAATCGGCATGAGCTCAGGAACAAGAGGAAAAAAGAATTTTGTTGATAGGCCTTACGGTTCAAAAGTTATTAGCATAATAAAAGTGAAACTTTGGACAGTTGGTGGCGCTAGAGGGAATGAGTTAGAGACACCAAAATTGGTGTATTTAAAGTTGGGACTGTCCTCTATCAGAATGTCAAACCAAAACAACTTTCCCGCAAACCGGTCTATGGGCTGCCATAGACGCCCAGTCGGAAGAAGAATAATAATAATAATATAGCTGCAAGCAGCCATTACCGGGGCCAAGCGCAAGAAGCGGCAACATATGCCAAAATGGCAAGGAGTGGCAGACCAACTGCAGCAAGGAGCAATTAAGGGCATTTTGAGAGAACTTTGGGCAAATGGCTAAGAAAATCACATAAACATTAACTTATAAGATGATTTAATGGGTTATCACTTTCGAACAATAGGTGGCGCAGTTACGAAATAGATGTGATGTGGTCAGAGTGAGGTGACAATGACACATGCAAAGTTTGGTGTCAAAATGTGAAGGCATTGCAGAGATAAAGCCTAAATAGTAATTTTGGCAGCATGCCTAAACTTTGATGCTGTGGTATACGAAAACGGTTTTGTCTATCATCGTGCAATTCATAACTTTTAGTCGGCACGGTCTGGAGATGATACGATTCAATTTTCGTGAAAATCGGACAAACGGTCTAGGAGGAGTTCGAAAAAGAAGGTTTTTCAAAGAAATAAAGATGGCGGACAGGAAGTTTGGCTGATTATGGAAAACCTGATATCTATGTTTTCGGCATAACCCAAGGAATCTATTAAGATCAGTTTCATTGCAATAGGCAAATTTATTCAAAAGTTATTAGCGTTCTCAGAAATTAATTATAACTTTTGACCAACAGGTGGCGCTGTCTCAAAATCTTTTGAGTACCTTCAGGGCATGCTGCTTATGGCACACACTGAGTTTTGTAATATTACACCAATGCATTTGTTTAGTATAGCATTTTATTTCACAAAACTCTATTGAAGTCAATGGGAATTTCACGTTTTGTTCTATTATAGCGCCACCAAGAGGCTCAGTCCCACAATTTTTTTTATGTGTCCTCAGAGTGACCCCATACATATGTGTGTCAATTTTGGTGAAAATATCTCAATTCACTTCCGAGTTATAAACATTTATATGAAAAAACACGTAAAAAATGACTGACACATGACTTTTTTTGAATTTTACTACCCCTTACTATCAATATTTTCGCATTTGGGCATTAGCGTATAGTTAACGAGCTATGATTCCGTGTTTCTGACGATGGTTTCGTCTCGATCGGAACAGCGGTTTTGAAGATATCGCCAAGTGTTTTTTTCGCGCTAAATCGCTACGCTACACCAACCGTAAGACGAAACCCAGCATGTTTAGTATCGTTGGACTCGGCAACGATTCAGGAACTCAAAAACATGACTCCCGTGAAAATAAGTGTACCACACCCAAAGCTATAAGCGTTTGAAAAAAAAAATTCACCACTAGGTGGCGCTGTTTCGAAACTTCTCAGGCTCCTTCAGGGCATTGTACTGATGACCCATACCGAGTTTCGTAACAATTCGTTCATGCGTTCAAAAAATACAGCATTTTAGCACATAATTCAAAATGGCCGACAGCCAAAATGGCCGATCTGAGAAAATTGGATATCGGTCGACTCGGCATGACGCCCTGAATCTAACGAGACTAAGTTTTTGATTTTTGGAGAAACCGTTCAGAAGTTACGAGCAAAAATAGCCATTTTTCATATCTCCGGACCACTAGGTGGCGCTGCGCCGAAACGCAGCACGTAGCCTCAGGTCATGCTTGTGATGACACGTACCAAGTTTGGTCTGAAAACGAGTAAGCGTTGCGGAGATACAGCCTCACGTCTGTTTTCGCAAGCGCTACGTAAAATTTGTTTACGCGTTTATCGAAAACGGTTATTCGAATCATCTTGAATTCCATAACTTTTTGTCAGCACTGCCTGGAGATGATCCGGTGCGATTTTGGTGAAAATCGGACAAACCGTCTAGGACGAGTTCGCAAAAGTAGGTTTTTTTGAAAATTCAAAATGGCGGCCGTTTTTTTATGACGGAAAATGACGTCATAGGGTGCGATCGAATCGCCATGAGCTCAGGAACAAGAGGAAAAAAGAATTTTGTTGATAGGCCTTACGGTTCAAAAGTTATTAGCATAATAAAAGTGAAACTTTGGACAGTTGGTGGCGCTAGAGGGAATGAGTTAGAGACACCAAAATTGGTGTATTTAAAGTTGGGACTGTCCTCTATCAGAATGTCAAACCAAAACAACTTTCCCGCAAACCGGTCTATGGGCTGCCATAGACGCCCAGTCGGAAGAAGAATAATAATAATAAATATAGCTGCAAGCAGCCATTACCGGGGCCAAGCGCAAGAAGCGGCAACATATGCCAAAATGGCAAGGAGTGGCAGACCAACTGCAGCAAGGAGCAATTAAGGGCATTTTGAGAGAACTTTGGGCAAATGGCTAAAAAAATCACATAAACATTAACTTATAAGATGATTTAATGGGTTATCACTTTCGAACAATAGGTGGCGCAGTTACGAAATAGATGTGATGTGGTCAGAGTGAGGTGACAATGACACATGCAAAGTTTGGTGTCAAAATGTGAAGGCATTGCAGAGATAAAGCCTAAATAGTAATTTTGGCAGCATGCCTAAATTTTGATGCTGTGGTATACCAAAACGGTTTTGTCTATCATCGTGCAATTCATAACTTTTAGTCGGCACGGTCTGGAGATGATACGATTAAATTTTCGTGAAAATCGGACAAACGGTCTAGGAGGAGTTCGAAAAAGAAGGTTTTTCAAAGAAATAAAGATGGCGGAAAGGAAGTTTGTCTGATTATGGAAAACCTGATATCTATGTTTTCAGCATAACCCAAGGAATCTATTAAGATCAGTTTCATTGCAATAGGCAAATTTATTCAAAAGTTATTAGCGTTCTCAGAAATTAATTATAACTTTTGACCAACAGGTGGCGCTGTCTCAAAATCTTTTGAGTACCTTCAGGGCATGCTGCTTATGGCACACACTGAGTTTTGTAATATTACACCAATGCATTTGTTTAGTATAGAATTTTAATTCACAAAACTCTATTGAAGTCAATGGGAATTTCACGTTTTGTTCTATTATAGCGCCACCAAGAGGCTCAGTCCCACAATTTTTTTTATGTGTCCTCAGAGTGACCCCATACATATGTGTGTCAATTTTGGTGCAAATATCTCAATTCACTTCCGAGTTATAAACATTTATATGAAAAAACACGTAAAAAATGACTGACACATGACTTTTTTTGAATTTTACTACCCCTTACTATCAATATTTTCGCATTTGGGCATTAGCGTATAGTTAACGAGCTATGATTCCGTGTTTCTGACGATGGTTTCGTCTCGATCGGAACAGCGGTTTTGAAGATATCGCCAATTGTTTTTTTCGCGCTAAATCGCTACGCTACACCAACCGTAAGACGAAACCCAGCATGTTTAGTATCGTTGGACTCGGCAACAATTCAGGAACTCAAAAACATGACTCCCGTGAAAATAAGTGTACCACACCCAAAGCTATAAGCGTTTGAAAAAAAAAATTCACCACTAGGTGGCGCTGTTTCGAAACTTCTGAGGCTCCTTTAGGGCATCGTACTGATGACCCATACCGAGTTTCGTAACAATTCGTTCATGCGTTCAAAAAATACAGCATTTTAGCACATAATTCAAAATGGCCGACAGCCAAAATGGCCGATCTGAGAAAATTGGATATCGGTCGACTCGGCATGACGCCCTGAATCTAACGAGACTAAGTTTTTGATTTTTGGAGAAACCGTTCAGAAGTTACGAGCAAAAATAGCCATTTTTCATATCTCCGGACCACTAGGTGGCGCTGCGCCGAAACGCAGCACGTAGCCTCAGGTCATGCTTGTGATAACACGTACCAAGTTTGGTGTGAAAACGAGTAAGCGTTGCGGAGATACAACCTCACGTCTGTTTTCGCAAGCGCTACGTAAATTTTGTTTACGCGTTTATCGAAAACGGTTATTCGAATCATCTTGAATTCCATAACTTTTTGTCAGCACTGCCTGGAGATGATCCGGTGCGATTTTGGTGAAAATCGGACAAACCGTCTAGGACGAGTTCGCAAAAGTAGGTTTTTTTGAAAATTCAAAATGGCGGCCGTTTTTTTATGACGGAAAATGACGTCATAGGGTGCGATCGAATCGGCATGAGCTCAGGAACAAGAGGAAAAAAGAATTTTGTTGATAGGCCTTACGGTTCAAAAGTTATTAGCATAATAAAAGTGAAACTTTGGACAGTTGGTGGCGCTAGAGGGAATGCGTTAGAGACACCAAAATTGGTGTATTTAAAGTTGGGACTGTCCTCTATCAGAATGTCAAACCAAAACAACTTTCCCGCAAACCGGTCTATGGGCTGCCATAGACGCCAAGTCGGAAACGGAAGAAGAATAATAATAATAATAGGAAACGGAACAGATACAATAGGTGCCTCCGCACCTTCGGTGCTTGGCCCCTAATAATAATAAGAACCGGCACAGATACAATAGGTGCCTCCGCACCTTCGGTGCTTGGCCCCTAATAAATATAGCTGCAAGCAGCCATTACCGGGGCCAAGCGCAAGAAGCGGCAACATATGCCAAAATGGCAAGGAGTGGCAGACCAACTGCAGCAAGGAGCATTTAAGGGCATTTTGAGAGAACTTTGGGCAAATGGCTAAGAAAATCACATAAACATTAACTTATAAGATGATTTAATGGATTATCACTTTCGAACAATAGGTGGCGCAGTTACGAAATAGATGTGATGTGGTCAGAGTGAGGTGACAATGACACATGCAAAGTTTGGTGTCAAAATGTGAAGGCATTGCAGAGATAAAGCCTAAATAGTAATTTTGGCAGCATGCCTAAATTTTGATGCTGTGGTATACGAAAACGGTTTTGTCTATCGTCACGCAATCCATAACTTTTATTCGGCACCGTCTGGAGATGATACGATTCAATTTTCGTGAAAATCGGACAAACGGTCTAGGAGGAGTTCGAAAAAGAAGGTTTTTCAAAGAAATAAAGATGGCGGACAGGAAGTTTGGCTGATTATGCAAAACCTGATATCTATGTTTTCAGCATAACCCAAGGAATCTATTAAGATCAGTTTCATTGCAATAGGCAAATTTATTCAAAAGTTATTAGCGTTCTCAGAAATTAATTATAACTTTTGACCAACAGGTGGCGCTGTCTCAAAATCTTTTGAGTACCTTCAGGGCATGCTGCTTATGGCACACACTGAGTTTTGTAATATTACACCAATGCATTTGTTTAGTATAGCATTTTATTTCACAAAACTCTATTGAAGTCAATGGGAATTTCACGTTTTCTTCTTTTATAGCGCCACCAAGAGCCTCAGTCCCACAATTTTTTTCCTGTGTCTTCAGAGTGAGCCCATACATGTGTGTGTCAATTTTGGTGAAAATATCTCAATTCGCTTCCGAGTTATAAACATTTATATGAAAAAACACGTAAAAAATGACTGACACATGACTTTTTTTGAATTTTACTACCCCTTACTATCAATATTTTCGCATTTGGGCATTAGCGTATAGTTAACGAGGTATGATTCCGTGTTTCTGACGATGGTTTCGTCTCGATCGGAACAGCGGTTTTGAAGATATCGCCAAGTGTTTTTTTCGCGCTAAATCGCTACGCTACACCAACCGTAAGACGAAACCCAGCATGTTTAGTATCGTTGGACTCGGCAACGATTCAGGAACTCAAAAACATGACTCCCGTGAAAATAAGTGTACCACACCCAAAGCTATAAGCGTTTGAAAAAAAAAATTCACCACTAGGTGGCGCTGTTTCGAAACTTCTGAGGCTCCTTTAGGGCATCGTACTGATGACCCATACCGAGTTTCGTAACAATTCGTTCATGCGTTCAAAAAATACAGCATTTTAGCACATAATTCAAAATGGCCGACAGCCAAAATGGCCGATCTGAGAAAATTGGATATCGGTCGACTCGGCATGACGCCCTGAATCTAACGAGACTAAGTTTTTGATTTTTGGAGAAACCGTTCAGAAGTTACGAGCAAAAATAGCCATTTTTCATATCTCCGGACCACTAGGTGGCGCTGCGCCGAAACGCAGCACGTAGCCTCAGGTCATGCTTGTGATGACACGTACCAAGTTTGGTCTGAAAACGAGTAAGCGTTGCGGAGATACAGCCTCACGTCTGTTTTCGCAAGCGCTACGTAAAATTTGTTTACGCGTTTATCGAAAACGGTTATTCGAATCATCTTGAATTCCATAACTTTTTGTCAGCACTGCCTGGAGATGATCCGGTGCGATTTTGGTGAAAATCGGACAAACCGTCTAGGACGAGTTCGCAAAAGTAGGTTTTTTTGAAAATTCAAAATGGCGGCCGTTTTTTTATGACGGAAAATGACGTCATAGGGTGCGATCGAATCGGCATGAGCTCAGGAACAAGAGGAAAAAAGAATTTTGTTGATAGGCCTTACGGTTCAAAAGTTATTAGCATAATAAAAGTGAAATTTTGGACAGTTGGTGGCGCTAGAGGGAATGCGTTAGAGACACCAAAATTGGTGTATTTAAAGTTGGGACTGTCCTCTATCAGAATGTCAAACCAAAACAACTTTCCCGCAAACCGGTCTATGGGCTGCCATAGACGCCCAGTCGGAAGAAGAATAATAATAATAAGAACCAGCACGGATACAATAGGTGCCTCCGCACCTTCGGTGCTTGGCCCCTAATAAGAACCGGCACAGATACAATAGGTGCCTCCGCACCTTCGGTGCTTGGCCCCTAATAAGAACCGGCACAGATACAATAGGTGCCTCCGCACCTTCGGTGCTTGGCCCCTAATAATAATAATAAGAACCGGCACAGATACAATAGGTGCCTCCGCACCTTCGGTGCTTGGCCCCTAATAAGAACCGGCACAGATACAATAGGTGCCTCCGCACCTTCGGTGCTTGGCCCCTAATTAAATAAATTAATTATAGCTGTAATTACATGCTGGAATTTTAAAATATAAGTACAATGTAAAAACAAGTATGTACACAATAAGTCCATTGTATCAAATTATTAATTTCAATGTAAGTACATAGTACTTAAAGCCACTTTATAAGTGGGACCCAAAAACTTGACTGAATAACTATAGCTTTAATAAGGATTAATTTGATTATTGAATTTCTGTATTACTTCTTACCTGAATAGACCTATCTGAACATCTTAAAGTTCTATTGAATTTATTTGTGCTATCTCTTGTTATTTGTTCGTATTCGTTCGTATGACTGACTGTTTACTTGTCTTTACTAATGTTTGAAGTTTTTATTAGATTAGCAGTTTTTGCTGCACTGTAAAAATAATGTTGGTTTAACTTAAAAAAGTAAGTAACCTGGTTGCCTTAAAATTTTAAGTTCATTGAACTGGAAAAAGTGAGTTAATACAATGAAGGAGAATGATTTAATCACCAGAAACTCAAAATTATATGTTATCTGAACTAATTTAAGTTGATTTGACAAAAGAAAAAATGTTGTGATAACAAATCTTAAAAATATTTGTTTTTACAGTGTGTGGTATCAAAACTGGAATCGAGAATTGTATAATATCCCAAAATGTTGGTGTCGTAACAATCTTAGTTATTAGAATACAAAGTTACATGGGTCAAAAACTGTGAAAACAAACTATTTTTTACTGGTGGGCCACTGAAAATTTTGGTAGGGCAAGTAAAAATCTGAAGCACCATGCCCAGTTGGCATTTCTTGGCATTGAGCACTGTAAGTCTTATGATTCACTTTTGTCTCTTTTACATAGGCCTGTCTGTCCAGTAATACACACACTAACAGAAGCCCAAGCTCTCTGGCTTGTGCGCACACACACACACACACTTTTTTTCATGGTGTTTACCGAGCATGAAAATGGGCCTGTTAATGGGAGAGAGAGAAAAAACACTGTCGCGCAATCCTTAATTGGATGGGACCATGGAGACAAGGCGGGCAAAGAAAAACTTTATATGATCCAATCTTTCCTGCATGACAGAGCACTGAGTCTTTCCGTTTAATATGAGCAGGCTTGTACATAATGGACATTCATGAGAGTGTCTCGTGCATGAGTGTGAACCATCATTCCAGCTTGAGATGGCTGTTAATGGGGTGATTCAGAAACAGCAGGGATCTGAACTCCTGGCCTCTACCTCGACTTTAGCCATCGATCATGTCTGCTGCTTTCCCCCAGCATCCCTGTTGGCAACAGCCCCATTTAAACCCCAGATCCATATATCTTCAGTGACACAGAACACTGCTTCCTATTATTTATTAAAGGGGCCATTTTCTACACTTTTGCATCATTCAAGGGTTCTGGTGGCAAAAACTTAATTTTGAACCACAGAATTCAGCAAGACTGCTTTTGGTACTGTTACCAAAAATCCTGTAAGTAAAATTATTTACTGTATATGTACAGTATATTTGTAAATGAACTCTGTTATGCTGCTGAATACTGAATAGGCAGTGTTGGGAGTTTTAGTTACTCTAAAAAAGTAATTAATTACTAGTTACTAATTACCTCTTCAACACTTCAATTACTAATTACTCTCTCTAAAAGTATTTAATTCATTTTAATTACTAATTACTTTCAAAATCCCATATCAATCTCAACCAGCTGATTAATACAAGGATAGACATGAATCTTTCAAATAAATACTATAAAATTGCATGAATTGTCCTTAAACTGAATTATCCTGTTAAACCCACTATTGTTTTATGTCTGATCTCATGACATTTCACACTTTTTTCATACATATTTTACAATAATTCATCCTCATAAAATGCATACGAATCGCTGTGAGATCGGATTGATCTATTCACAGTATTTACCTCAATTACATCAGAAGTAACTGTAATTAAATTACAGATAAATGAAGAGTAATCCCTTACTTTACATTTTCAAGGGAAAAGTAATTAAATTACAGTAAATAATTACTTAGTAATTAGTTACACCCAACACTGCATCTATAAACCATATCTCATATGTTAATGTGCATATGGTTGTAAAGACAGATTTCACAGGCCCCGAATTAAAATAAATAAATAAAATAATGATATTAATAATTTCTTTAAAAAATAAACACTTATCTGACAGGCTTATCTGTTCGTCTGAACATTTTGGAGAACATTGCACATCTCCCTGTGTGGCAGACATGTTTGATTTTAAGGCTGTCTTCACTTAATTTCTCCTGAATAAGGGCTTTCTGTAAAGTACATAAACAAGATCAACAGATTAGACACTTCCAGACTAACTGTTGTTTACGTATCCTCTTTAGGCTTAATCTCCATTGCATTGGGTGGCGAGCATGTGCACAAGTGTGTGTGTGCAGAGTCTTATAGTGTTTAGATGCCGTTTTACTGCCTGTTTTGAGGTATTTAAACATATTATACAGTTATTTCCTTCTGAAATCACAAATAATCCAGTATCAACTTTAGTATTCTTCCTTTAAAATCCCCCAAATTGCTGGTTTTGCTCTTCTTGGGATGGATGTTGCTTGAAAAGACTCTTGAGAGATCTGGAAGAGCATTCCTGCTGGAAGGATCAGCTACAAACTCCGTAAACATTCCTGCTTTGAAGATAATTGACCATTTTGAGTTTCTTATTGACATGTTCCGGTCATTCCTTCAGTTCAGTTCACTTTCTTCAGTCATGTGTTCCGGTTTGGCTCGCAGTGGGTCTACAGGTCACTACGGTCGACACAGCCTTCTTCTCACCATGCACCATGCAACTAGCAGCTTTGATTTGACCCACCTATCTCTTCGCTTCCTGACTTCAGTATTAAACATGCTGCTCTTATCTCTTTTATTGGCTGTAAGCGTCATAGGCCAGTTTAGAGTTTCCTCCACTCCCTTCTCAAATATTATCAGAGCATTTCAACAGCATTTTTGAGACATTGAGGGAGAACGTTTAGGATAAGGAGTAGATTGTGATGAAGCAGTAAAGTTTGAGTTCAAGGAGAGGATTTTGAGAAATAATTGAGGTTAATGTGAAATAGTGCAACTGAAGATATTGGCTGATTTTTCAATGAATTTCATGATTGAGTTTCTTTCATTTTCATTTATCTAAAAAAATCACAAGCATTGGTATACATTTTACTAGATGTTGTTATTGCTTAAAGCTACACTGTGTAACTCTTTTAGTTTATTCTTAACTAAAAACACTTAGTTCTTTCAAAAATATATGTGCTCATTAATGTATATTTACTTCGTTCAAGTAATAAAGTATTCTTGTGAGTGTATAATATGCATTGAAAATACATACGGGTCAGGGGTTCTAATGTCGGTCGCCATGTTGCTCCTCCATCTTGAAAGTACATTAGCCAAAGAGAGACATACCCGTTAATTCGCGTTTACGTTTGAGTTAACACTCATGGACGAGGTCGAACTGGAAGCCATGTTAATCTTGGACTACATTGGCCACCGTAGGAGTTAAAACGAAATCGGAATTGAGAGGAACAGAAACTAATATACACTGGATGGTTATATACCTTTCCACCACTAGATGGGGGCAAAAATCACACAGTGTAGCTTTAATGCTACAACTGTAAATTGATAAAAAAAAAATTAATCAGAAATTAATCACAATTAAACGCATATACAATATATACTATAAAAATTCCCAAAATGAAGACATTTCAAGGACTTGATTCTAGCAAAGGGAAAAAAAAACAATTAATTTTTTTATCTCATTATTTTTATTATTTAAACATATTAAATCAACAAGTTAATTTTACAGAATATTCTTTACTAATTGTTGGTCATCGACTGGTCATAGATCTGCTGGACATAAAAGCTCAGGGATCCTCATGTTCCCCAAAACTTATGGCCAGAAGGTGGCCTTCAAGAAAATATTTCAAACCCAAATGAACAATTGACCCCCCAAAATGAGGCGGGAGAATTTGAGATGGTGTGTGGGGGCTGTCTTGTGCTTTTTAAGCAGAAATGTGGCAGAGTTCAGCAACGCCCCCCGATTCGTGTCGAAACCTGTTCCGTTATGCATTAGAGAAAGAAACCCACCTCCATGTCTCCAAGGCCTCTCTCACGGCTCAGTCTGGGAGCTGAAACAATAGGGTGATCCTGGTATATCTACACGACCCTGCAGTGTGACCTTGCTTATCTGAGCCCTGCATGCAAGATAGGTGTCTTTCACAGGCGACATGTCTACAGATTAGGTGTTAAGACCTATCGCTGATTCACTAGTCTGCTGATTAACTATCAGTGACAAACCAAAATTGGCTGAAGGAACTGAAAGGTCAATCAAAGGTGAAATAATATGTAGATCTAAATTGTGCCTGATGGGCTTCCTCAGATTTGATTTCGTAGAAACGCAGTGTTCACATATTAGGACAAGCTTATGAATGAATGGACTGTAGATATTATGTAGCTGTGGCCGCTCACCCTTATTCTGTAAATAAGTGTGACCCAATAAACACTTAAATATAAATATAAATATGTCTAAATTTTATTTCATTAGATAGAAAATATATGTTGTTTGACTTTGGAAAGACTTTTGCGAGATCTGGAGTAGCTTTCCTGTTGGAAGGAGGATCAGCTGATATAAACTCCATATACATTCTTGAAGATAATCGACCCACTAAACATTTAAAACACTTAAATATGTCTAATTTTATTTCATTTGATAGAAAATATAAAGTGGCATCATCAGACAACTTATGCTAGAGCTTTTTCCAGTTTTTTTTTCAATTATTTTTAATTAAAAAATAATTAAAGTCAGTTCCCCTCAGGTTCACACAGATGTCCCAGCGGAATAACCACTGATGCAGTTCATTATATTAATGTACCACAAATACATTTTGTCTTCATTTTGAACTATATTTGTGTCATATTAAGCCTAACACTCTTCAATTTGCGAAATGTTTTGGTTGAAAAGTGTTATATTTTGATATGAAAATTCATTTTTACATTTTTAAATGTGTCCAAATTGTTTTTGGGGCCGCTGTAGTTTTTTTTTTTTTTTAATGGCCAGTGCCGATATTGAGCAAGCAGGGTTGCAGATATTCAGCTTGTTTTAAACATCATTTAAGGCCTGTTTACAACAAGGCCAATAACAATAATAACTATAACTATAATAGTTTTAATAATTCTAATTTTATGAGAATAGTCTAGACTCTAAACCAAAACTACAATGATAACGACACAGAGCCAACCAGAATCCACCCAACTTTATATTGTTATCGATATCTTTATATGTTTCTTGGTTTGTTACTGACCAACTAAAAATGATGTAAATCCACCTGTCATGGTTTTCCAGTAAAATAAGATAGAATGAGTAGAATATATATATTTTTTGTTAGTAAAACTGGATAACTAAGGGCGTAAACAAAACTCGTTCCCTTTTAGACTTTATATCACCAGCATTGCACTTGATCGGAATTTTATCCGAATTTTCCATATTTCATTTCTCAGCAGCTCTGAGTCATTTGAATGAACTGACATTATGAAGTCAGACTATTAATAGTCCAATGCTAATGTGATCGGTCCACACACAAAAGTTTCTTTCTACATTTTGGGCACATTGGTGTAAAGTTCAGACTGTGGTTTAGGCCCCGATGTCTCATAATCTTTCCTCTAACGTGCTCTGATGAACATGATGCGAATTCACACTCAGCTGAACTGGCAGATTTACCCATCGCTGATGGCAGCAACAAGTACACAGTGATTCCTTACATAGAAATAGAATTATTCCGTACTCGCCTGAATTCGCTAAATACTTAGTTCCTCGTGAGCGATCTTTCCCTTTCATCTCTCTCTCTCTCTCATTCTTTCCCTTTTGTTCTTTAATCCTCCTTCGGCACACTGTTAGATGATAGGTTTTTTTTGGGGAGTTTAAAGTACTTGCTACTAAAAAGATGGGAAGGGATGGAGTGAATGTGAGGCCTTGTTAATGAGATGGTAAATGTTTGTTTTTGCCGGGTCAACAAGAGCTGTTGTTGGAGTCTTTCATCCATTCAATGGCTCATTGGTTGGGTTGGGCCTGAGAGGGGAGGGGAAGTGCGTTTGTTGCGGAGGCGGAGAGGGAGTCACTTTGGTTAAGGGGGCAAATAGAGGGATATAAATACCTTTCCCCCCTCCCTTTGCCCTGAAGGGGGCTGTTTTCACTGGCCTTTCCCCTCCTCTAGGCCCCACTTTTAATCAAGACACAGAGAAGGGCATTCAGGAAAATAGAAAAGGATGCACTTTAAAAGTGGATTCTAGCCTGCCATTGCTTGTGGAAGTGAAAATATTCTGTATGTATTCTGCACAGTAGATGCATTAAACGTGGTGCTACGGTTCTGATATACAGTTCCAAAGTGTCCTTTTGGGAGATTTCTAAACTTTGCCCCCAAGCATGAGAACCCAGGAGAGGAATGACAAAAAGAGTGATAAATCCATCCCTCCTCTCCATCTGAGATAAACAGGGCAGATAAACAAGCCTAAAAAGACCTCCATTTGAAAGGCCATAAACGTTTCAATGAGTGAGGAGGGCTCCAAATACAGATGCCGTGAGGTAACTATTCCTGAATTTGACTTGGGGGTACATGCTTGTGAAATCCCATCACTCCTCAAACACTGCATTTTGAGTTTTTTTACTTTGGTTTCCACTAAAGTTCCCCTTTAGTGCTTTTTTGAAGATAGCTAATTTCGTACTCTTAACTAAGCTGTTCCTGTCCTATTCTAAGAGTTTAATTTCTCATCAGGCTATGCATTCACAGCATACTATATCATAAAGTTTTCCATAAATATGTAGTGATGATCAGTGTGGTGTCTAGAAAAGTCTATTAGATGATGCAAAACTCGTGAGACAATTTTTTCTGTTTTCCATTTTTCATTTGTAACTTTATTCTGTTGTATTTATTTGTGCTACTGCTTTTAATTCATTTGTTCTTATTTTCCTGGCTGTTAGTCAATTCAATTCAAAATTCAAAATACCCATTGTAAATGCACAAATCCATAGAGTGATGCTGTAGAGAAAACAAATAGCAAGAAACAAATAGCATTTAAACTTTAAATGTGTAAATTTATTTTTATCTTAAATAAAATGAATGACTTTAAATTTTAAAGTCATTCATTTTATTTAAGATAAAAATAAAATATAAAGGTAAATTTAAGTAAAAAGTTAAGAAAAACATAAATTTAAGATTTTTATTCTTATTTTACATGTATACATTGTTTTCCATGAAGCATTAGGTCATGAATATTTGCCTCAAAAGTCTTTTTATTCACACATACGATGACTTAAATGCTTTGCTATGATGGTCATTTTTTTAATATCAAAGGTTTGGCATAATATTCTATTATAATCAATTATGTATATTATGTTATTATTTATTAGGTGATAATAATACAAATTGCTACAAAAATGCGGCCACACACACAAAATAACTTACTGGATAACCCCAATCATTTTTTTAGAGCATTGACAGCTGTAAAGAATTTGTTGTTTTTTAAACGGATTCCTTTTTCTGGTTCCACTGATGACATCACAGTAGCATTCTAAGCAAAAGCTTCACTATAACTGAAGCACTTCAGAGGCTCATTACAGCAGTAGTTGAGAAAGATTATCAGTGTTTCCTGGGTACTATACTGATCAAATACCAGTTTGTAGCTCAGCAGATAACTGAACAGTTGAGATGGCTCGACGTGAAGATTTTGATGGCAACATCGGTGAAGAGGTCGTTCAGCTTGACGATGTCGATCAGTTACGTTTTATCGAAGTGAGGCCTGACTATGTGATTCGAGTTATAGTCGTAGAAGATGATGTCCGGAGGACTCTTCCAGAGATACACATACCACGTCGTTTGATTGCTACCATGCCACGTTTCTATATTGAGTTGGTTCGAAGGTCTGTGAGGGAACTTGTTCAGTATTTCTTGAGACCTAGTACTGAATACAACCCATTGCTCTCCATGCTGGCCTGGAATGCAGATTACTGGTCTGTCACTTTCCACGCATCAGGGGATTCCTTGACAGCTGCATTTTATCCAGTGTATATTAATCCCCGACCGGCAGAAAGTGTAGAGACACCAAGGAGGGAGTCCAGCACTGATGATGAAGAGCCTGGACCATCTCACCAGGTCAACAACAGATCTGGAGGACCACATATGGATGAGTCCAGCTCTGATGATGAAGAGCCTGGACCATCTCACCAGGCCAACAACAGCTCTGGAGGATTACATATGGATGAGTCCAGCTCTGATGATGAACAGCCTGGACCGTCTCGCCGGGCCAACAGCAGTGAGATCAGATCTGGAGGCTCCAGAACACCTGCTGACCAAAGCCTTGGCAGTCATGATGAGATGAGACAGGGCGTTAAAAGAAAAAGAGAGGCGTCTGGCAGTTCAAGGAGTAGAGAGTGGAAAAGGAAGAGATCAGACCACAGCTCCGATTCTGATTCTTCAAGTGACTGACATGGAGAAACACCCTAGATGATGACCTGCCTGGACCTTCTCAGCGAGGCAACAACATTGAGCTCAGAGCATCTTCTGACCCGAGCAGCCAAGATGAGTCGAGACTGGGAAGAAAAAGAAAAACAAAAGCAGGAGATCTGACCATTAGTCTGATTCTTCAAATGATTCTTTCATATCTGGATTTTATTCTCCTGCATTGCTTGTAGAGACCTCTGTTTGACCATCTAGAGCCACCAAGATGAGTCGAGACAGGGAGGGAAAAAATAAAAAAAATTATTTTACGACTTATCTTGCGTCATGTTTCACATTACTCATAATCTACAGTACACGCGGTTAATAATTAATCCTGGGTATTCATAATGAATCACACTGTACATTCCTTATCCCTGGGTTATCATCCTTATTTGCATATCTCTGGTGGTATTGGTTGGACAAACTCAGCATGTAACCTGTTAAAGGCTCTAGCATTGTGCATCCACATATTATATACTGGCTACTGCACTATCAAGTTTAGAATGGACGTTTCGGATTTCTTCTCTCCAGTTGTCGCATTTTCTGTCACCATTTGAAAATTTTCCCCTCAAAAGCTGATGTTAGTGGCTGACTGTAATTCTAGTATTTAGCCATAGTAGTGGTCACGGTACCAACATTTCAGTATTCGGTACCAATACCAGTAAAAATTCATGGTTCTCGGTGCCAATTTCCGTACCAAAGCTTAATTTAGATTAAATTTACATATATTAAGTGTTTATCACGGTTACAAATATGGAAACTGTACATCTGTATTATGACCTAACAATAAACAATAGTAGTATGTACAAACACATTTTTAAAATCAAAAGTTGTAATTCGTTAATATTTATTTAATGCACAATGAATGAAGTGAACAAACATAAACAATCAAGTGTTTGTAGTTAATAACATTCACAAACATGAACTAATGTTGTAAAAATATATTTTTCGCTCAATGTGTTGATGTTAGATAATGCATTAAGTAATGTTAATGAATGGTATCTATCTTATTGTAGTGTTACCAAACTATACAGGAGATAAAACATGTACTTTTATTGAACTGTGCACCTTTCAGACAGCGCGTCAAGAACCGGATTAACCCGATACCTCGAAAAGCTGGTACCGTAACAGTTTAATTTTTTTAGTAACGACATGGTACCAAAGTACTGAGTTTTTTGACAACACGACGCCATAGCATTCTAACACTTTGTTTCATGCTGTACATGTTTGGCACCGCAATGTGGGGTTAACAGTGCAAAATCAGGGAAAATCCTGGAGCAGGGTTTCATAATCCAGGGTAAAATGCAGTACTAACCCACTTCTAAATTGCATGTCTGAAACGTTCCTTTATCCGGGGTTAAAAGTAGGGTTTTTTGAATGACTAAACACATGAATGAATCTGGGGTTAAGTGTGAAAAGCTAAAGGAGCAAAAGGAAATCAGACCAGTAGTCGGATTATTCAAGAATTTACAAAATAATCAGTTGAATTCCAAAAATAAACAGATTTATTGGTTCTTCTTGGTTTTGTTTGTAATCGTAGTTTTTTCTCAAATAAAGAAACTTTTTTTTAGAAGTTATGCTGTAACTTAGTCACCACACATTTTTTTTTAAATTTTCCTTTTGATAACTCACCTCTGATTGGCAATTGCGTTCACGTGCTCAACAGGCATGTCTGTGATTGGCTACAATGCTCAACACTTTGAAATCATATTGTAAATAGAAACATCTTCATAAAACATGCACACAAATACACACCGGAACTCTTGAAAGCAGCGTTTATCAGCTGAACTGACCTGGTATTCGGTACTTCATTTAAATATTCAATTGGTACTTATTGAACTAATGATGAATTGACATGGAACTTGCAGTTCATTTAACGAGTCATGTCTTGATTCAGTAAGTTCACTCAGTGAAGGATTTGTCAAACCAGGAATAGGAACCAGGAGTCTTAAAGAATTCATTAAAAAAGACTCATAAGAGTGATTGATTTGTTTGTAAATCAGACTGTTCTGGTGGCAATAATGTAGAGTATTATCTTGTGTTTGAATTAAATAAATATGTATGTAAATTCATATGAAATATGAATATGAAAATAGGCTATATACAACATAATAATCACTCATATATAAGATATACCGCTCCATGACAGTCATATATAAAAGTAACAGTTGCAATAATGTACTTTGTAATAATAAAAAACAAAAAAACTTCAGAGATCAAAGTTAAATGAAATACTCATATGAATATCCCCATAATGATGTCCACCCAAAAATTAAAACTCTATCATGATTCACTCCCCTTCATGAACACAGGATAGTATGAGGAATGGTTTTCCCCCATCTATACAATGGAAGTATGTGCTCTCCGATGTTGTGTGGTTCTCGTACAAAAGTCGTACAAATTGTGAACATAAGCGTGAGAACATTTTGATAGATATTTCCTTTTTGCGTGGACTATAACTTTAAACAGGGGACACAGGATGTGCCATACAAATCCACAACATGCCAAGAAGATGCTTCTCAAATCTTCGCTCAAGATCTTCTCTTTATCGTTTCACTGGCCATTTAAAACTGGTCGCAGTTGAGAGAGTGAACCATGTCTAATGAAGCGCTAGTGGTAATTCATGGTGCTGAATAAGAGGGCACCTGCCTTCACCACTTTCTTCTAACCTCTCAGCGAGTTCCCAGAGGAGCACAAAAGGATTTCCGACTGTGCTGGGCAGGATTGTTTCCTGCTTCCTCTTTCAGGACTTTTCAATGGCAGAAGAGATGGGGGTTCACCAATGATTCAAGACTCAATGCTTGATCAAGGCTATACACAGAGCCCATACATTCACTTTTATTTAAACACTTCACTTAGCAGGGCGGAGAGGGAGACTTGAGTTACATTCATCAATCTTGGCTTTACGTTTTTGGTCTATTTCTGTGTGTAATTAGGTTGCACTTAAGTATAACAGGCTCTTCGTGGAGACATTGACACAATTCTTGAAGTCGACTGCTTAGTATATTGCAGAGAAGATCATTATAAAATATGTTTTGGTATGTTTCAGTCCTTGGGTTGGTTTTGCTGATTGTCATTGTAAGAGCGTTGATGGACAGTCCAATGATGGTGCTGGGGTTTGTATCGCCTGTCTGTGTTTGCACGTTCCAGAAAGATTCAGTCAGTGTATTAGTAGAATTAGAGGATTTTTTCTTTCTGCAGGTTACATCAATACGCCAGTATGTGGCAGCATGGGCCTGTCTTTATGAGTGAGTCATTGAATGATTAATTTTACTGATTTGTTCAAAAACACTGATTCATTCTGGAACGAGACAAGCAACACATTTGAGTGAGTCATTGAATCATTCATTCAACTGATTTGTAAAAAAAGATTTATTCTAGAATGAAACAAGTGACTGTCTCTGAGTGGGTCATAGAATAATTTGTTCAGAAAACAGTGATTCATTCTGGAACGAGACAAGCAACACATTTGAGTGAGTCATTGAATCATTCATTCTACTGATTTGTAAAAAAAAAGAAAGATTAATTCTAGAATGAAACAAGTGACTGTCTCTGAGTGGGTCATATAATCATTTGTTCAGAAAACAATTATTCATTCTGGAACGAGACAAGCAACACATTTGAGTGAGTCATTGAATCATTCATTCAACTTATTTGTAAAAAAAGAAAGATTAATTCTAGAATGAAACAAGTGACTGTCTCTGAGTGGGTCATATAATCGTTGGTTCAGAAAACAATTATTCATTCTGGAACGAGACAAGCAACACATTTGAGTGAGTCATTGAATCATTCATTCAACTTATTTGTAAAAAAAAAAGAAAGATTAATTCTAGAATGAAACAAGTGACTGTCTCTGAGTGGGTCATATAATCATTTGTTCAGAAAACAATTATTCATTCTGGAACGAGACAAGCAACACATTTGAGTTAGTCATTGGATCATTCATTCAACTGATTTGTAAAAAAAAAAAAAAGAAATATTAATTCTAGAATGAAACAAGTGACTGTCTCTGAGTGGGTCATATAATAATTTGTTCAGAAAACAATTATTCATTCTGGAACAAGACAAGCAACACATTTGAGTGAGTCATTGAATCATTCATTCAACTGATTTGTAAAAGATATGTTAATTCTAGAACGAAAAAAGTGACTGTCTCTGAGTGGGTCATAGAATCATTTGTTCAGTAAACAATGAATCAGTGAGTCATTGAATCATTAATTCAACTGGTTTGTTCAAAAACAGGTTAATTCTGGAACAAATCAAGTGACTTGTCTTTGAATGAATCATTGAATCATTCATTATACTTATTTGTTAAAAATACTGATCCATTCAGAAACAATCAGTCTCTTAGAATGTTTAGCATTCCATCTCTTTTTTCTTTGTGATCTTCAAATACTAAACCTACTGTAAGTGAAAAGCCACACATGGAAGTACCTAAAAGATGAAGCATGTTTCACTTTGTTTCATTTGTTCTGGAGAGCCATGGGAACTCCCCTTGAGTCGTGTGTGTGTGTGTGTGTGTGTGTGTGTGTGTGTGTGTGTGTTCTAGAGCAGATGGGAGAAACACAGATAGGACACTCTGACTATACTCTGGGATATCTAATTAGAGTCTGGAAAGCATCTGGGAGACAGAAATCACCCATCACTCTTTCGCAAAGACTCACAGGACTAGCCAAGAGCAGAACCAGAAGGTTAAACACTGAACTACCAACAATTAGCCACTTGACCTCCCAGTTCAGGAAAGAAAAGCACAGAGAGCCCACTCCCTCTGATCTTCCCATGTCGTTCCAAAGGGGCTATAATTATAAAAATGCCTGGTCAGGATAATGATGCTGATGATGGAAGCAAGATAATTACTGAAGCAAAAGCTTTTAGAATTAAGTTAAATAGACGCATGGAAAAGTCAGATTAAGTCCAAAGGAAAGCTAAGACGTAACATTTAATTACGCTTGGAATTCACAAATCCCACCATTTCTACTACCCTGCAGCAAGTATTCCCAAATCCAGTCACGGTCCTCAGAGGAAATCATACAGTATATTCCTGTAATGCTCAAATTATCCCAGACTGATAGTAGTGCTTTTGCAGGAGGGGAGGATGGGATTATAGGCATGCAGAGCAGGTGTGAACAGATGACCACCCTTCAAACTCAGCTAACCCCCTCTCTCTTATGCCTTAGGGCTGGTAACACACACACACACTCATATCTTAGCTGCCCATCCAACATTCCCAGGAAATGAACTGTGATTATACATGTCATCGGTGACATCCCTCTGTTTCGAAGCTGAGAACTGATGAACAGCGTGTCTTTCTCAATACATTACTGAAGTCTACAGGAATGAGGTTAGCTCACATGAGCCCAAGAGCTCTCTTGTCTGCGAGGGCTTATGGCAGCATATAGATCAGATGCCTTTCAGTGGCGTTGTGCTTTCTGAACATTCCCGCACTGGGTCGGTGAAGCACACCTGTTTGTGAATGTTGCCGTTTTTATGGGGTGTTTGCACCTCTGGACACTTTTATAGCATGTGGTTTAACACTTTAAATGTAGTATTTAGGAGCAGACTGTTACATTTGGCTAAGTGTGCTTATGGTCAATTCAGTCATGGGTACGTTTAGGTGCTCATTGCTTGGCACCGTCCTCTTACTCTGTATTTTCATGTATAAAGAGCCATTTACACTACAGCATATATTTGAAATAAAAATGTTTTGCAAGTATTTCCTTTTTAAAAAGTGTTAATAACAGTATTTATTTGTAGAAAAAATCCACTTGCCCCAAACTTTAGAAAGGAAGTGTATACTGTGTGCAGTTGTAAGTGATATTTTGAACACACTTTTTGTAATAAAAATGTATTATGGGAATATTATGTGGAAAATATTTTCGATGTATGCCCAACATTAGAAAATAAGTGAAACATTTTTAGTTCAGTTCAGATATATTTTTATGGCACATTTTATTGATTACTTTTCTTTAGTTTTTTTTTTCTTGTGACCCCCTGAGGGACCCAGTTTGAAAATATTTGGCCTACAGGATGAATAGTTTATCCTAAAATAAAATTTTGACATAAGGGTTTGTATAAAAATGACATAATTAAAAAATTTGGTTTAAATTGACTGATTTGATCTAATTTGCCATGTTTTATTTATTTATTTATTTATTTTTATTATTGTTATTATTTTTCTCTTTTATGTTAATAAAATGTTAAAATCAATTAATAGACAATTGAAAAAAAAAATTGGTTTAACTATACCTTTAATCTCCTGCACTTCTAAAAGATTCAGGGCTAACACACTGTCCTCTTGTCCTTTTTTTCGGGCTGTCTGCAGAGTTCCCTATTAGCGTGGCGGAAAGCTATGCAGGTTTTTTCTTCAGTGCTGGATGTTTTGTCCTAGTGTGGGATTTTGAGTGCAGATTACCGGTCTCTGCTCATGTTCACACTTGCTCAAATGCTAACAGTAGCCAGATTTCAGCTATGAATATGAGTGTTCAACAGAAAAGTGTGTCAGGACACACATTTATGCAGTGAATCTTCAATTTTGCCTTGGCTTGGACACATATTTATCTTTCTTTATTCTTTCTCTGTTGCCTCTATCTGCTCTGCATTACTTGTCCTTTCAGGCTCTTATCCTAACTTAGTATTTTGTCTTCTCTTACTGACATCATTGCCTTGAGGAGCCAAAATTGAGTTTTAAAATACCTTATCTGTACCCACGAGCTTCTTGACTTCAAGTCTTTACTTGTTTTGTTGGGGTCTTCCATAGACAGAAATGCACTGTATGTTCTTTCTTAAAGCTGTTTTTCCTGTGCATAATAAGTGGTGTTTGCTGAGTATCTTCATTACAATTGCTCATACTTGAAAGTAAACAGATTTGCAATTTTTTTGCCTGTGTTGGTCCAAGCAATAAATAAATAAATAAAATATCCCATAGATGGCTGTATCTAAAGATTGGAATATTATTGTAACTTGAGAGCGGGTTCTTTTGACTTGAGCCAGTAAGCAACTCAACTCAGAATACCAAACAAGAAATGCTCTTGTGGTTCATTTTCATGTTTGGAAAGAGATTAAGTATCCAGTGACTCATGTCCTGAGGTTACATGTACTGGTGTTGTAGTGTGTATATGCTTTGAGAGGTGATAAGAAGATTCTTTATGTCTGTGCTGATTTCTGTGACTCTGTAGCTGTGAATTGATTGCAGTAAACACAGCTTTCACAGGCATGTCTGGAATGGACTGTAAGGGTTTGCCCTGATCAGATTCTGTCTCTAGGGGGCAACAGCTGTGTTTGATCTTTGAACTCTGGAATGACCCATCATAGTTTCATTTTACTAAACCATGGCACATACCAGTTAACGATGTAACAGGATTTATGACATGCGCCGGGACTCCAGGTGTGAAGGGATGCGTGCAGCTGTTACGGCATCCCCCGTTGCCGTGGTAATCCCTCCTCCTCCGGCTCTCCTCATAAGCATGCCATTATTCTCAAGCCTGTCTGGCGTTCCCAAGTCGGACCGACTGAGGTTGTGATACGTTCCATTCCTGCAGACTGAGCAACACTGGTGTCTTTACACAGACAGCCGCTTGCATCATGACAGGATGTGGGATGAAGATAAAAAAATATGAAGGAAGGAAGAAGAGGATAGGAGGAGGGAGAGAGGGAACAAGTGAAGCTTGAGTTTCTTGCACAAATATATATATATATATAGTCCAACATACAGTTTTTAAAATAAAATAGTTTCTCTCTATTAACTGTAAAATGATGATTTATTGGGTCACACTTTATAGTAGGTGTCTTTAACTACTATGTAGTTACTTAAAAAATAACTACATTGTATGGATTGTGTTCATGATGTATTGTAAAACACTTTTGCTGCTATCGAGGTGGGATACGGGTAAGGTTAGGGACAGGTTTTATGGTATAGGTAGATTTAAAGGGATAGTTCACTTTGAAATAAATTTTTTATATGTTTTAGCTTACCTCAAGGGCATCCAAGATGTAGGTGTCTTTGTTTCCACAGTTTTTTCAATTTTGACATTTTTCGGTCCAACCATTCTTGTCTATCAGTCATATAATGCAGGTCTATGGGGTCCATGTCAAAGAGCATGCACAGAGAAGTCCAAATTAAACATGATTTAATTACTCGTAAATGTAAGTACAAACTGATGGCCTAAGACACGAAACGAGCGTTTTGTGTTAGAAAACGAACAGTATTTATATCGTTTTACCTCGCGTAATCACATTCACGTCCAAGTGATTTGAATCAGTTGTGCAATGTCCACCTGAACCGAACTGAATCATGTTCAACACCATCCGCCGAAGTGATCGCTTGCGTGTGACGTCACTCAATATTTGCACAAAGATTTCGGAAGTTTTACCTTTTACTAAACATATTTAGATATACCGAAATCGTCTTCCATTGCGGTTTCCTGTATATCTAAATATGTTTAGTGAAACTTAAAACTTCCGAAATCTCTGTATAAACAAAGAGTGACGCACACACGCAAGCGATCATTTCTGGCGCATGAGCAGACCGAAGCGCCCGTGCCGTCAGATCAGTTTGACATCGTTGTGATAGCACGAGGTAAAAACTATATAAATACTGTTCGTTTTCTCACACAAACCGCTCGTTTCGTGTCTTAGCGAATCAGTGTGTACTTACATTGTCGAGTCATTCAATCATGTTTAATTTGGACTTCTCTGTGCATGCTCTTTGAGGTGGACCCCCTAAACCTCCATTATACGACTGTCAGACAACAACGGTTTGACCGAAAATATCAAAATTGAAAATACTGTGGAAACACCTACATCTTGGATGCCCTTGAGGTGAGCTAAAACATATCAAAAATTAATTTCAAAGTAAACTATCCCTTTAAGAGTGAGTTAAGCACCAAGGGAAGGGTTAGCAGTTCTGACTATAGATGTCCAGAATCCATAATCCAGAATCGGTCTGTCTTCACCGGCCAAAGGTGGTCAGCGCAGACCACAACGATCTGCCCAGGTCTGTCGGTCCTGGGCGAGTCCCATCCAATTGTGTCCCAGATCTTGTCGTAGCGAGTCGCGCCATCATGTTGCAGGGCGCCTGCGTGGCCGCTTGATGTCGATCGGCAACCAGACGGTGACCTTGCGCGTCCATCTTTCATCCATCCGGCGCATCAGGTGCCCGGCCCAGCACTTCTTGGCCTTGTTGGCCAGGTCCACCGCCACCCTGGTCATGGCCCGCAGCTGCTCGTTGCAGATGTGGTCGATCCGTTTAACCCCACTCATGCGGCGCTCGATTGCGCGTTCAGTCACGGCCAGCTTTTGCTGGTCAGGCGCTGTCGTTGCCCAGTTCTTGGCCCCGTAGAGCATGGCCGGCAGGACGGTGCTATTGAATTGGGCGGCCCTGATGTCCGGGTCGATGGCTCTGTTGGTGGCCGTCTCGGCAATTGAGCCAAAGCTGACCCAGGCGGCTCGGCATCGTCATGCCAGTTCTCAACCAATCTTGTGGTCGGTGGTCAGCTCCTGGCCCAAATGGATGTAGCTATCGACTTGCTGGTGCTGGTACTGGCCGACATGAAGGGTAGTGTCGGCCACCTGGTCGTTGTGCATCCACTTGGTTTTGGCCAGATTGATTTTGAGGCCAAAACGAGCGCCAGCCTATATACTACAGATGCCTACTATAGATGTAATTACATAAATTATAATAGTATTATAATAAGTACATTATACATAAAGACTTTAAGTAGAGTGTTACCGAAACAATATGTAGGTGTAGGTAGGGAAAAGCGGTGTACTAGATGAGGGTGTGGGAGAGGAAATGAACATACTTTATCCGGACATACATTCACTTTGAAGCATGTTCAGACATGCACAGAACAGCTCACCATCACCAATGCTGTTCACTTATTCCTTCAACAGGCTTCTATACAGTCAAAATGAGTTTAAATAAATGATGCTCAATATGCCCCACATAACACATGAGCACTTATTCCAGAATAAAACAACTGAATCAGGCAACAACCCTTTGGAAAATATCAACCCAAGTTCAGTTTTGTCTTTAATTCCACAATGTTTCATTTCCATCTCCTTTTTCCCTGTTGACGAAGGTGTTGCTGGTTTCTCGGGTGCTTAATCATTGGCCAAGGATTCACAGTCCCCAATCCTGTTTCCAAACTAATCACTGTGGCAACACAAAGAGGAATTTGTGCAATCATTAAACACAACTGGACTTTTATTGTACATTTCATACACACTTACCTCACTCTGCAGCAAACACAGCCCACCCAACCAAATAAAGAGCTTTTTCCTGTAAGTAGCCACCTAGAAACTACTCACAACACCCTAGCATCGAGTAGCAAGCACTTAAAACCACTCAGAGCACCATTGCTTCAAGCCAGAGAGACTTTTACTTTTTTTTTTCCTGTGGCAACCACTATTTTGTTCATCAGAAAGAATAAAAATGTGCATCTAAATCTTTATTGTTCCTACATTTTAATTATCTCTCTAGTTTTTGTTGCTTTTTAATAATAAAAAAAATATCATTTGAAATGTGGTGACCTCAGAGACAGGTTTAAAGCTCTGTTTAGTTAACTCTAAAGGCATTACAGCCCATAAGACATTGAAATGGGTCCAAATGGTTAGATATAATCTCATCCTCATATAAAACTTCCTGCCTCTTGACAGAAGCATGTTGCATCTCTCATCATGGTCCTAGTAAATGTCAAATGCAGGCGCACACACACACACACACAGACACAGTCTAAAGTTCAGGTTCATTCACACCCTTGTGACCAGCGGGCCGTCTGGCAGATGGAAGAAAGAGCATCTGATCCCCATTTCAAAGCGCCCACCTTTCCACCTCGCTAGTCCCGTCAGATATTTCCACAGATGTGTTTTGTTCTGCGTATCTGTGAGGAGGCTTGCGTTGACAAAAGCCC
>NW_024121133.1:14026573-14063219 GCF_016745375.1 Pimephales promelas
AGTACTAACCCACTTCTAAATTGCATGTCTGAAACGTTTCCTTTATCCGGGTTTAAAAGTAGGGTTTTTTGAATGACTAAACACATGAATGAATCTGGGGTTAAGTGTGAAAAGCTAAAGGAGCAAAAGGAAATCAGACCAGTAGTCGGATTATTCAGAATTTACAAAATAATCAGTTGAATTCCAAAAATAAACAGATTTTATTGGTTCTTCTTGGTTTTTGTTTGTAATCGTAGTTTTTTCTCAAATAAAGAAAACTTTTTTTTAGAAGTTATGCTGTAACTTAGTCACCACACATTTTTTTTTAAATTTTCCTTTTGATAACTCACCTCTGATTGGCAAATTGCGTTCACGTGCTCAACAGGCATGTCTGTGATTGGCTACAATGCTCAACACTTTGAAATCATATTGTAAATAGAAACATCTTCATAAAACATGCACACAAATACACACCGGAACTCTTGAAAGCAGCGTTATCAGCTGAACTGACCTGGTATTCGGTACTTCATTTAAATATTCAATTGGTACTTATTGAACTAATGATGAATTGACATGGAACTTGCAGTTCATTTAACGAGTCATGTCTTGATTCAGTAAGTTCACTCAGTGAAGGATTTGTCAAACCAGGAATAGGAACCAGGAGTCTTAAAGAATTCATTAAAAAAGACTCATAAGAGTGATTGATTTGTTTGTAAATCAGACTGTTCTGGTGGCAATAATGTAGAGTATTATCTTGTGTTTGAATTAAATAAATATGTATGTAAATTCATATGAAATATGAATATGAAAATAGGCTATATACAACATAATAATCACTCATATATAAGATATACCGCTCCATGACAGTCATATATAAAAGTAACAGTTGCAATAATGTACTTTGTAATAATAAAAAACAAAAAAACTTCAGAGATCAAAGTTAAATGAAATACTCATATGAATATCCCCATAATGATGTCCACCCAAAAATTAAAACTCTATCATGATTCACTCCCCTTCATGAACACAGGATAGTATGAGGAATGGTTTTCCCCCATCTATACAATGGAAGTATGTGCTCTCCGATGTTGTGTGGTTCTCGTACAAAAGTCGTACAAATTGTGAACATAAGCGTGAGAACATTTTGATAGATATTTCCTTTTTGCGTGGACTATAACTTTAAACAGGGGACACAGGATGTGCCATACAAATCCACAACATGCCAAGAAGATGCTTCTCAAATCTTCGCTCAAGATCTTCTCTTTATCGTTTCACTGGCCATTTAAAACTGGTCGCAGTTGAGAGAGTGAACCATGTCTAATGAAGCGCTAGTGGTAATTCATGGTGCTGAATAAGAGGGCACCTGCCTTCACCACTTTCTTCTAACCTCTCAGCGAGTTCCCAGAGGAGCACAAAAGGATTTCCGACTGTGCTGGGCAGGATTGTTTCCTGCTTCCTCTTTCAGGACTTTTCAATGGCAGAAGAGATGGGGGTTCACCAATGATTCAAGACTCAATGCTTGATCAAGGCTATACACAGAGCCCATACATTCACTTTTATTTAAACACTTCACTTAGCAGGGCGGAGAGGGAGACTTGAGTTACATTCATCAATCTTGGCTTTACGTTTTTGGTCTATTTCTGTGTGTAATTAGGTTGCACTTAAGTATAACAGGCTCTTCGTGGAGACATTGACACAATTCTTGAAGTCGACTGCTTAGTATATTGCAGAGAAGATCATTATAAAATATGTTTTGGTATGTTTCAGTCCTTGGGTTGGTTTTGCTGATTGTCATTGTAAGAGCGTTGATGGACAGTCCAATGATGGTGCTGGGGTTTGTATCGCCTGTCTGTGTTTGCACGTTCCAGAAAGATTCAGTCAGTGTATTAGTAGAATTAGAGGATTTTTTCTTTCTGCAGGTTACATCAATACGCCAGTATGTGGCAGCATGGGCCTGTCTTTATGAGTGAGTCATTGAATGATTAATTTTACTGATTTGTTCAAAAACACTGATTCATTCTGGAACGAGACAAGCAACACATTTGAGTGAGTCATTGAATCATTCATTCAACTGATTTGTAAAAAAAGATTTATTCTAGAATGAAACAAGTGACTGTCTCTGAGTGGGTCATAGAATAATTTGTTCAGAAAACAGTGATTCATTCTGGAACGAGACAAGCAACACATTTGAGTGAGTCATTGAATCATTCATTCTACTGATTTGTAAAAAAAAGAAAGATTAATTCTAGAATGAAACAAGTGACTGTCTCTGAGTGGGTCATATAATCATTTGTTCAGAAAACAATTATTCATTCTGGAACGAGACAAGCAACACATTTGAGTGAGTCATTGAATCATTCATTCAACTGATTTGTAAAAAAAGAAAGATTAATTCTAGAATGAAACAAGTGACTGTCTCTGAGTGGGTCATATAATCGTTGGTTCAGAAAACAATTATTCATTCTGGAACGAGACAAGCAACACATTTGAGTGAGTCATTGAATCATTCATTCAACTTATTTGTAAAAAAAAAAGAAAGATTAATTCTAGAATGAAACAAGTGACTGTCTCTGAGTGGGTCATATAATCATTTGTTCAGAAAACAATTATTCATTCTGGAACGAGACAAGCAACACATTTGAGTTAGTCATTGGATCATTCATTCAACTGATTTGTAAAAAAAAAAAAAAGAAATATTAATTCTAGAATGAAACAAGTGACTGTCTCTGAGTGGGTCATATAATAATTTGTTCAGAAAACAATTATTCATTCTGGAACAAGACAAGCAACACATTTGAGTGAGTCATTGAATCATTCATTCAACTGATTTGTAAAAGATATGTTAATTCTAGAACGAAAAAAGTGACTGTCTCTGAGTGGGTCATAGAATCATTTGTTCAGTAAACAATGAATCAGTGAGTCATTGAATCATTAATTCAACTGGTTTGTTCAAAAACAGGTTAATTCTGGAACAAATCAAGTGACTTGTCTTTGAATGAATCATTGAATCATTCATTATACTTATTTGTTAAAAATACTGATCCATTCAGAAACAATCAGTCTCTTAGAATGTTTAGCATTCCATCTCTTTTTTCTTTGTGATCTTCAAATACTAAACCTACTGTAAGTGAAAAGCCACACATGGAAGTACCTAAAAGATGAAGCATGTTTCACTTTGTTTCATTTGTTCTGGAGAGCCATGGGAACTCCCCTTGAGTCGTGTGTGTGTGTGTGTGTGTGTGTGTGTGTGTGTGTGTGTGTTCTAGAGCAGATGGGAGAAACACAGATAGGACACTCTGACTATACTCTGGGATATCTAATTAGAGTCTGGAAAGCATCTGGGAGACAGAAATCACCCATCACTCTTTCGCAAAGACTCACAGGACTAGCCAAGAGCAGAACCAGAAGGTTAAACACTGAACTACCAACAATTAGCCACTTGACCTCCCAGTTCAGGAAAGAAAAGCACAGAGAGCCCACTCCCTCTGATCTTCCCATGTCGTTCCAAAGGGGCTATAATTATAAAAATGCCTGGTCAGGATAATGATGCTGATGATGGAAGCAAGATAATTACTGAAGCAAAAGCTTTTAGAATTAAGTTAAATAGACGCATGGAAAAGTCAGATTAAGTCCAAAGGAAAGCTAAGACGTAACATTTAATTACGCTTGGAATTCACAAATCCCACCATTTCTACTACCCTGCAGCAAGTATTCCCAAATCCAGTCACGGTCCTCAGAGGAAATCATACAGTATATTCCTGTAATGCTCAAATTATCCCAGACTGATAGTAGTGCTTTTGCAGGAGGGGAGGATGGGATTATAGGCATGCAGAGCAGGTGTGAACAGATGACCACCCTTCAAACTCAGCTAACCCCCTCTCTCTTATGCCTTAGGGCTGGTAACACACACACACACTCATATCTTAGCTGCCCATCCAACATTCCCAGGAAATGAACTGTGATTATACATGTCATCGGTGACATCCCTCTGTTTCGAAGCTGAGAACTGATGAACAGCGTGTCTTTCTCAATACATTACTGAAGTCTACAGGAATGAGGTTAGCTCACATGAGCCCAAGAGCTCTCTTGTCTGCGAGGGCTTATGGCAGCATATAGATCAGATGCCTTTCAGTGGCGTTGTGCTTTCTGAACATTCCCGCACTGGGTCGGTGAAGCACACCTGTTTGTGAATGTTGCCGTTTTTATGGGGTGTTTGCACCTCTGGACACTTTTATAGCATGTGGTTTAACACTTTAAATGTAGTATTTAGGAGCAGACTGTTACATTTGGCTAAGTGTGCTTATGGTCAATTCAGTCATGGGTACGTTTAGGTGCTCATTGCTTGGCACCGTCCTCTTACTCTGTATTTTCATGTATAAAGAGCCATTTACACTACAGCATATATTTGAAATAAAAATGTTTTGCAAGTATTTCCTTTTTAAAAAGTGTTAATAACAGTATTTATTTGTAGAAAAAATCCACTTGCCCCAAACTTTAGAAAGGAAGTGTATACTGTGTGCAGTTGTAAGTGATATTTTGAACACACTTTTTGTAATAAAAATGTATTATGGGAATATTATGTGGAAAATATTTTCGATGTATGCCCAACATTAGAAAATAAGTGAAACATTTTTAGTTCAGTTCAGATATATTTTTATGGCACATTTTATTGATTACTTTTCTTTAGTTTTTTTTTCTTGTGACCCCCTGAGGGACCCAGTTTGAAAATATTTGGCCTACAGGATGAATAGTTTATCCTAAAATAAAATTTTGACATAAGGGTTTGTATAAAAATGACATAATTAAAAAATTTGGTTTAAATTGACTGATTTGATCTAATTTGCCATGTTTTATTTATTTATTTATTTATTTTTATTATTGTTATTATTTTTCTCTTTTATGTTAATAAAATGTTAAAATCAATTAATAGACAATTGAAAAAAAAAATTGGGTTTAACTATACCTTTAATCTCCTGCACTTCTAAAAGATTCAGGGCTAACACACTGTCCTCTTGTCCTTTTTTTCGGGCTGTCTGCAGAGTTCCCTATTAGCGTGGCGGAAAGCTATGCAGGTTTTTTCTTCAGTGCTGGATGTTTTGTCCTAGTGTGGGATTTTGAGTGCAGATTACCGGTCTCTGCTCATGTTCACACTTGCTCAAATGCTAACAGTAGCCAGATTTCAGCTATGAATATGAGTGTTCAACAGAAAAGTGTGTCAGGACACACATTTATGCAGTGAATCTTCAATTTTGCCTTGGCTTGGACACATATTTATCTTTCTTTATTCTTTCTCTGTTGCCTCTATCTGCTCTGCATTACTTGTCCTTTCAGGCTCTTATCCTAACTTAGTATTTTGTCTTCTCTTACTGACATCATTGCCTTGAGGAGCCAAAATTGAGTTTTAAAATACCTTATCTGTACCCACGAGCTTCTTGACTTCAAGTCTTTACTTGTTTTGTTGGGGTCTTCCATAGACCGAAATGCACTGTATGTTCTTTCTTAAAGCTGTTTTTCCTGTGCATAATAAGTGGTGTTTGCTGAGTATCTTCATTACAATTGCTCATACTTGAAAGTAAACAGATTTGCAATTTTTTTGCCTGTGTTGGTCCAAGCAATAAATAAATAAATAAAATATCCCATAGATGGCTGTATCTAAAGATTGGAATATTATAGTAACTTGAGAGCGGGTTCTTTTGACTTGAGCCAGTAAGCAACTCAACTCAGAATACCAAACAAGAAATGCTCTTGTGGTTCATTTTCATGTTTGGAAAGAGATTAAGTATCCAGTGACTCATGTCCTGAGGTTACATGTACTGGTGTTGTAGTGTGTATATGCTTTGAGAGGTGATAAGAAGATTCTTTATGTCTGTGCTGATTTCTGTGACTCTGTATCTGTGAATTGATTGCAGTAAACACAGCTTTCACAGACATGTCTGGAATGGACTGTAAGGGTTTGCCCTGATCAGATTCTGTCTCCAGGGGGCAACAGCTGTGTTTGATCTTTGAACTCTGGAATGACCCATCATAGTTTCATTTTACTAAACCATGGCACATACCAGTTAACGATGTAACAGGATTTATGACATGCGCCGGGACTCCAGGTGTGAAGGGATGCGTGCAGCTGTTACGGCATCCCCCGTTGCCGTGGTAATCCCTCCTCCTCCGGCTCTCCTCATAAGCATGCCATTATTCTCAAGCCTGTCTGGCGTTCCCAAGTCGGACCGACTGAGGTTGTGATACGTTCCATTCCTGCAGACTGAGCAACACTGGTGTCTTTACACAGACAGCCGCTTGCATCATGACAGGATGTGGGATGAAGATAAAAAAATATGAAGGAAGGAAGAAGAGGATAGGAGGAGGGAGAGAGGGAACAAGTGAAGCTTGAGTTTCTTGCACAAATATATATATATATATATAGTCCAACATACAGTTTTTAAAATAAAATAGTTTCTCTCTATTAACTGTAAAATGATGATTTATTGGGTCACACTTTATAGTAGGTGTCTTTAACTACTATGTAGTTACTTAAAAAATAACTACATTGTATGGATTGTGTTCATGATGTATTGTAAAACACTTTTGCTGCTATCGAGGTGGGATACGGGTAAGGTTAGGGACAGGTTTTATGGTATAGGTAGATTTAAAGGGATAGTTCACTTTGAAATAAATTTTTTATATGTTTTAGCTTACCTCAAGGGCATCCAAGATGTAGGTGTCTTTGTTTCCACAGTTTTTTCAATTTTGACATTTTTCGGTCCAACCATTCTTGTCTATCAGTCATATAATGCAGGTCTATGGGGTCCATGTCAAAGAGCATGCACAGAGAAGTCCAAATTAAACATGATTTAATTACTCGTAAATGTAAGTACAAACTGATGGCCTAAGACACGAAACGAGCGTTTTGTGTTAGAAAACGAACAGTATTTATATCGTTTTACCTCGCGTAATCACATTCACGTCCAAGTGATTTGAATCAGTTGTGCAATGTCCACCTGAACCGAACTGAATCATGTTCAACATTCCGCCGGAAGTGATCGCTTGCGTGTGACGTCACTCAATATTTGCACAAAGATTTCGGAAGTTTTACCTTTTACTAAACATATTTAGATATACCGAAATCGTCTTCCATTGCGGTTTCCTGTATATCTAAATATGTTTAGTGAAACTTAAAACTTCCGAAATCTCTGTATAAACAAAGAGTGACGCACACACGCAAGCGATCATTTCTGGCGCATGAGCAGACCGAAGCGCCCGTGCCGTCAGATCAGTTTGACATCGTTGTGATAGCACGAGGTAAAAACTATATAAATACTGTTCGTTTTCTCACACAAACCGCTCGTTTCGTGTCTTAGCGAATCAGTGTGTACTTACATTGTCGAGTCATTCAATCATGTTTAATTTGGACTTCTCTGTGCATGCTCTTTGAGGTGGACCCCCTAAACCTCCATTATACGACTGTCAGACAACAACGGTTTGACCGAAAAATATCAAAATTGAAAATACTGTGGAAACACCTACATCTTGGATGCCCTTGAGGTGAGCTAAAACATATCAAAAATTAATTTCAAAGTAAACTATCCCTTTAAGAGTGAGTTAAGCACCAAGGGAAGGGTTAGCAGTTCTGACTATAGATGTCCAGAATCCATAATCCAGAATCGGTCTGTCTTCACCGGCCAAAGGTGGTCAGCGCAGACCACAACGATCTGCCCAGGTCTGTCGGTCCTGGGCGAGTCCCATCCAATTGTGTCCCAGATCTTGTCGTAGCGAGTCGCGCCATCATGTTGCAGGGCGCCTGCGTGGCCGCTTGATGTCGATCGGCAACCAGACGGTGACCTTGCGCGTCCATCTTTCATCCATCCGGCGCATCAGGTGCCCGGCCCAGCACTTCTTGGCCTTGTTGGCCAGGTCCACCGCCACCCTGGTCATGGCCCGCAGCTGCTCGTTGCAGATGTGGTCGATCCGTTTAACCCCACTCATGCGGCGCTCGATTGCGCGTTCAGTCACGGCCAGCTTTTGCTGGTCAGGCGCTGTCGTTGCCCAGTTCTTGGCCCCGTAGAGCATGGCCGGCAGGACGGTGCTATTGAATTGGGCGGCCCTGATGTCCGGGTCGATGGCTCTGTTGGTGGCCGTCTCGGCAATTGAGCCAAAGCTGACCCAGGCGGCTCGGCATCGTCATGCCAGTTCTCAACCAATCTTGTGGTCGGTGGTCAGCTCCTGGCCCAAATGGATGTAGCTATCGACTTGCTGGTGCTGGTACTGGCCGACATGAAGGGTAGTGTCGGCCACCTGGTCGTTGTGCATCCACTTGGTTTTGGCCAGATTGATTTTGAGGCCAAAACGAGCGCCAGCCTATATACTACAGATGCCTACTATAGATGTAATTACATAAATTATAATAGTATTATAATAAGTACATTATACATAAAGACTTTAAGTAGAGTGTTACCGAAACAATATGTAGGTGTAGGTAGGGAAAAGCGTGTACTAGATGAGGGTGTGGGAGAGGAAATGAACATACTTTATCCGGACATACATTCACTTTGAAGCATGTTCAGACATGCACAGAACAGCTCACCATCACCAATGCTGTTCACTTATTCCTTCAACAGGCTTCTATACAGTCAAAATGAGTTTAAATAAATGATGCTCAATATGCCCCACATAACACATGAGCACTTATTCCAGAATAAAACAACTGAATCAGGCAACAACCCTTTGGAAATATCAACCCAAGTTCAGTTTTGTCTTTAATTCCACAATGTTTCATTTCCATCTCCTTTTTCCCTGTTGACGAAGGTGTTGCTGGTTTCTCGGGTGCTTAATCATTGGCCAAGGATTCACAGTCCCCAATCCTGTTTCCAAACTAATCACTGTGGCAACACAAAGAGGAATTTGTGCAATCATTAAACACAACTGGACTTTTATTGTACATTTCATACACACTTACCTCACTCTGCAGCAAACACAGCCCAACCCAACCAAATAAAGAGCTTTTTCCTGTAAGTAGCCACCTAGAAACTACTCACAACACCCTAGCATCGAGTAGCAAGCACTTAAAACCACTCAGAGCACCATTGCTTCAAGCCAGAGAGACTTTTACTTTTTTTTTTCCTGTGGCAACCACTATTTTGTTCATCAGAAAGAATAAAAATGTGCATCTAAATCTTTATTGTTCCTACATTTTAATTATCTCTCTAGTTTTTGTTGCTTTTTAATAAAAAAAAAATATCATTTGAAATGTGGTGACCTCAGAGACAGGTTTAAAGCTCTGTTTAGTTAACTCTAAAGGCATTACAGCCCATAAGACATTGAAATGGGTCCAAATGGTTAGATATAATCTCATCCTCATATAAAACTTCCTGCCTCTTGACAGAAGCATGTTGCATCTCTCATCATGGTCCTAGTAAATGTCAAATGCAGGCGCACACACACACACACACAGACACAGTCTAAAGTTCAGGTTCATTCACACCCTTGTGACCAGCGGGCCGTCTGGCAGATGGAAGAAAGAGCATCTGATCCCCATTTCAAAGCGCCCACCTTTCCACCTCGCTAGTCCCGTCAGATATTTCCACAGATGTGTTTTTGTTCTGCGTATCTGTGAGGAGGCTTGCGTTGACAAAGCCCCTGATGTGGCTGAAGTGCTTCTTTGTAGCAGTGGGGCTTTTCGGTTGCATTGCATTGCATTGAGGGCTTGTGGAAGTTAGTGTAGATGGTGGGGGATGGCTTTGTGTGTGTGTGTGTGTTGAAGGGGATTCTGTGTTGTCAGAGCTGAGGGGCTTAGAGAGGAAGTAGATGGGTGTTTAAGCATTAAGCCTTTGGCTTTCCTAAGGAAGACACTTTTCCAGTAAGATTGAATGAAGAATGTCTGATATTTATAATAGGATGCCTCATTATGAATTATTCTTATTGTTTAATATTTATTAAACTTATACAGAACAGCCGTTCCCATGAGAATGCGCATGGTGTTTTGGGAATGGTAGAGATAGCAAAAAGAAGACAAATGAATGTCTTGTGGTTATCACATAACACTAAAATGGGCCAAGGAGATTAGAGCTGATCATCTGCGTTTGGGCTTTCATCAGAAATGTTATCTCCCTGTAAACAAATTTGAAAGAAATATTGGTAACACTTTATTTTGATGGTCCCTTTTGAACATTCTGTTGACTATAAGTAACTTTACAACTACATGTCAATTTTTTCTATACCTAACCCTACCAGTCTACTAATACTCTACTAACACTCTGGTGAGAGTTAGAGATGTAGGTGCAACGTTACTTATAGTCAACTGAATGTGTTGGGGAACATCCAAATAAAGTGAAACTGAAATATTTTTATCTTATTATTTTTATTCCATGATCCATGGAAATAATGATTTCCATGGATCATGATCCATTAATATTTTTATTCCATGATCCATGTTTTTCCATGATTCAATGTTCTTTAGACAAGAATGATACAGTTCTTGTAAATCTATAATGTATCTGGTATTGCATTCAGAAATTACACCTCGTTTGTCATTTCTGAATTAAAATGTATTTTTAAATACCTTTTTTCTAGTTTGACATGATTTTTAGTTTTAGTATTCATTTTAGTGATGTATACCCCAAATGTAAGTCAGCAGTGTAAAAACAACAAGCACAAAATATTTTGTTATGTGACAACCATAAAACCGGAAAATATTTCACAGACTGTGACTAAATGCCCAGATAAGTAGGCCTATGTAAACAAAGAAAAATTATAATAATGATTTGATTTATTTAACACATTTCTTTGTTATGCAAGGCTGTATTTAAAAAAAAAATGTTTAAATGACTTACAGCCAAATTGGTTATACTTGCAAATGTAGTATATATTAATCTCCACATTACCCCTTAGCATGGCATCATTTAAAAGTCATGAGATCATTTTCTTCCTCTCTTTCTTTCTCTCTGGGGCAGAAATACTGTATGTTGATTGAGTCATGCTTATGGAGTGAGTTCAGGGAAAACAGTCCAATTATGTCCATGTCTTTGATCAAGTCTGTGGGAGAACATCTGTGAACCTCAAACACTTTATCAATCTATCAGTCATATAAAAGACAGAAACAGGATTGAAGTTGATACGTGATGACTTTATGTGAAAAGGAAGTTTAAGGTGGTGGTGATGTCATTGGCTCCATTGAGGTATAGAAAGAGCTTCGATCTTCATCTCCAGTGGATGCATGTACTGTATAACCAAGGTTAAACTAAAGTATTATACAGTGTTAGGGGTGGTTTATTGTCTCTAAATTTATTGTCACCAATTTGTTTAGTTTTTTGGCCATTGCTGGTACTGATAAAGCAAGATGGCTGATGGCTAATATTCAGTAATGCAGATATAAATTATAGAGTTTATGCAAATAAGACATTATTCATATTGTGAACTTATATTGAATTCTTTTCCTTCTTCACAGCTTTTTCACGTTGCATACGTGCTCATCAAGTTTGCCAACTCGCCCCGGCCGGACCTGTGGGTTCTGGAGCGCTCCGTTGACTTTGGGAAAACATACCAGCCATGGAAGTTCTTCGCCTGTGAGTAACCGAAATTAGCTTTTTTTTCACTGTTCTTGTGTGTTATGTTCACCTCTGGTTTTCAAGATACCGTAAAACTTCAAATAATAGCCCGGGCTTTTATTTTCCCAAATTGTCGAACTGGAGCGGCTTGTATTTGAGACAGGCATCTATATGAGACCGGCCTTTGTAATTTAGTGTTGAGATGTTGTTCATTGAGTCTATAATCTCTAAAAATCTCCAAATGCTCTACGTGAAACTGCGGTCTTCCAACTTTTTTGTATTGTGTCAATTGATTTGATTGATATGCGTGAAGTTTTACGGTAGTAATGAAAACAGCTTCATGAACATTGTGTGGCCTTCAGTGATTGAAAGGAATGCATTATAGGAATGAAAGTGTGGGTTAAGTGAGAAAGGTCAGGTTTTGGAAAGGTCTTTCTGTTCTCTGGCTCAAGGGTCTGCAAACACACATATTGTGTTCATATTGTGTCCATAGTGTAGGTGTACAATCCTAGCAACAATAACTACACCCCTTGGCTGGCATTTGGAGGCATTCTGACATTATCAGCATAATCAAATGTAATTTTCAGTTGTTTTGTTAAACTCACAGTCCATCAACCCAATATTTCCTCCATGACTTTGTACAAAACAATGACACTAGAGAAAGATGGAGTGAACATTTGGTGACAGATTGCTGTGTGTCGTATATTTCATAAGTAGCTTATTTTATAGATACTCTAATATTCAGTCTAGAGTCTGCCTTGCATTCAGCAATTGTTTATTTTGTTAGGGAAAATAGCCACATAACTTAAGATGATGTGCTATATTATGAGTAATATCCAGATTTAAATTTAATATTGGTGTAACAAAGGAAACATTAAGCAATATACTTACCTGCTAATACTAGTTGGAAAACTCAATGTTAGTTTAACATTGAACAGCTATACATTGGGACAATTTTAACAAGTACTTCTAGTTAAGTTCAGATTTACGAATGTTGCAAATAATGTTATGAATAAATAGTGATTATATATAACAATTTATGTAATGTTTCTACTAATGTACTAATTTATATTAAATTTAGTATAATATATATATACTGTTAATTTATGTTAATTTAAATAATATTAATATTATTATATTGTTTATATTTATTTGTTCATATTAGGTTTAAATGTATTTATATGTAATGTTTTGATATTAAAATACATTTTTTTAGGTAACATTTTGTTAAAAAAAATTTTTTTATCAGTTTCGGTTAAAAATTTTTTTATCAGTTTCGGTTAAAGTATAGGTATCATAATATTATTAAAGCACTCGTTTTTTTTTATTTCACTGTGACATTCCTAAATGGAATTAGTTAAAGATACTAATAATCTTAATAAAACTTGATTTTAATAATAAAACTTAAAGAAATCAAGAATCAAACCAAAGTCAACTAATGATCAAAGTTCACAAATTTAAATACTATTTCGGCAAGTTGCGTGAAGGCACATTAATTGAAAAAAATGATGTGAATGGATAAATCATTTATAATAAATACTGCAATATTCTATGAACAAATCAAGAATTGTACATTGTTATTTCATGGTGACTTAAAATATTTTTTCAACTGATTTGCACAATGTCTCTGTTTTTGCTCCAGCCTCTAAGAGAGACTGTATTGAGCGGTTTGGGAAGAGGACGATCGAGCGGATCAACCATGATGACGATATCATCTGCACAACAGAGTACTCGCGGATTGTCCCTTTGGAGAATGGAGAGGTACGAACACAGACAAACTCTGTCTCAACACTGCAGATGCACTTAGCACTTTTATAGACACTTCATTGTGAAATCGGACTTTTGCCATTGTTAAATCACTCTCGTTCAGATTGTGGTGTCTCTGGTGAACGGACGACCGGGCGCCATGAACTTCTCCTACTCTCCTGTTCTGAGGGAGTTCACCAAAGCCACCAACATCCGCCTGCGCTTCCTCCGCACCAACACACTGCTGGGTCACCTGATGGGCAAAGCCCTGAGAGACCCCACAGTCACTCGAAGAGTAAGACAGACCCCTCTTCATTGTTTTGAATAGACAAAAATTGCAAACAAACCTCCATTACAAAACCATACATTTTCTGCATTTATTCTTCAGTATTACTACAGTATTAAAGACATCAGTATTGGAGGAAGGTGCGTGTGTAATGGCCACGCCGAGGCCTGTAATGCTCAAGACCCCAATGACCCGTACAAGTAAGTGACCTTTAAGAATATTTTAATTTGCTTTATTTATAGGATTTAAAAGTCACAAGTCAGATTCAAATCAGCATATTAGAATGATTTCTGAAGGATCATGTGACACTGAAGACTGGAATAAAGATGATGCTGAAAATTCAACTTTGATCACAGGAATAAATGAACTTCAAAGTGTATGAAAAATAGAAAATAGTTATTTTAAGTTTTAATAGTATTTCATAATATTTCAGACTTATTTCAATAAATCTCCCAAAATCTGTATTTTGTCCTGTTTTTGCCAACTCTATTCAGGATGTGTTTTCCTGCCTTATCCATCAATTTTAATGACATCATCAATAGGCAAATGTTGTTGCTACACTGTTGCAAATATGCAAATATTTCACTGATTTGTCGACACACATTCTTCACATGAGCTGAGAGGTACTTATGTCTGTAAATGTGCACTTTAAACATGCTTGTTCATAATCGTGTCTTTCCTGTGCCTGGAGTGGGTTAAAATTACCTTTAGCTTCCACCTGCACTGGAGACCACTAGCACAGGCACATACATGCTGCCCTGACGCTTTGCTCGGAGGAGTCTTCACTTGCCTGATTCTAAGCTTTCTGTACATATTTTCTCCTCAGAATATTATTTATCCTCAAGCACAATCTTTTAGACCTTTAACGTAATCCAGAGTTTTAGAAAACAGCTGCACTCATATCACAAAACAACCAACACTGGATCTGCGATATTCGCATAAGGGTTTTTAGCTAGAAAGCTCATAGTCAGAGGATCTTGTCGCGTGTCTCAGGACAGTGAGTGATGGTGGCCGGGGAGGGACATTCTTGAGTTGTGAGGCCCTGCAGGCGTCTGGATTTACTAGCTTGTCAGAAGATCACTCTGTGCTTAGCCTCCCTACTAATTGACCAATGACCAAGGATCCGTTCAGCGTTGGCTCACTTAAGGGTTTCAGTCACTCAGGTCATTGTAGAAGTTTGTGTTGAATGTATCCAGTGGCTTCATTTGTTTTGCTACTTTAATCATGTTCCAAGAGTAATGAAAACATTTAAGCGAAATCCTCAAAAAGCTGGTCCTTTAGTGTAGAAAACCGTTGGACATTAAGCAGATCATGCGGTTTAACCGACAGCGGTTTGTGTAATATTTCAGGAATCTTGAGAGATTTATCCAGACTCTTTGTATGTCGCAATCGAGACGTATCCGCCGGTCATAGTTTTTGTCCCTACTGATAAATAGTCTATTACTCTATTCGCTCATTCCACAGATTCCTGCAGCGTTCAGTGCAAGCAAACATGAATATGAACCACCTGGAAGGTGTCACATATATCAGTTGGAAAAAAAATATATCCTGTGTGGGGATTATCAAAACCCAGAGGGTTAATACGGATCATAGCAACAAGAAACATATGCTAACATTGCGTTTGGAGAGGAAGGAGCGTTCCCATAACCTTCATCGATCTCTGTTAAATCTGCTGTTCTTTTTGATTTCCTCTTTATATGATTTTGTGTGTGTGTGTGTGTGTTACTGATATTGTAGAGATCTTCTGATATACATGTGATATGGATGTAGGAGACCTGAGTCTGTCACACCTGTATATTTAATATATGAACCACACATCTTTTGATCCAAAAACTGCAGCATTTGTGAGGATAATCGAATCTTACCGAACCCAAACTTTTTAATGATGGTGTGTGTGTATGAATATATGCAGAAATGTATGAGGATTATTAATTTAATACTATTCTGAATGAATGAATGCTTACTGAATGAAAACAGACAGTTAGTGAAGGGTGGAGGGCTTTGATTGACAGAGCTATATGAGGATAACCCAGAGAATGAGTCAGACACTGCGGGTCACAGGTTAATCGCTAAAGCGTGCTCCATCTATAAGCTTCCCAGATCCACCTGTTTGCCCCACAGGTACCAGGAGTTAAACAGATGTCAGTGTGCAGTTGATTCATGGGGGAATTTGGGTAGATAGGTAACTTCTTCCATGCTGTAAGCTGAACCCGAAGCGTTAGAGGTTCAGGCATGTGTATTAAAGTCTTAGAGGAGATCTAGAGGGCAGCTGAGGGTTAATAGACTCTGGATGGGGTTGGTTAGTATGGTTGGCTGTAGCTCATTTGAAGTAAGGCTCTGGAACAATTGCTCCCACTGTGGGTGGATGCTAATGAAGGATTAAACCGCTGCTCAAGCTGAACCATCCAAACAGATTCAGGGAAAGTGTGCATCCATATGTGTGTACTTTGTAGTACTTAGCAATGGGTTGTGGGCAATATTGGAAAAAGTAGACCAATCATGTTTCTTTGGAATACTCATTTCAACATACAACGATTTGGGAAACACTTATTCTTATTTCAAATATTATTTAAGACGGATTTTATGCAAATTGGGACGCAGCATAATTATTGCTAAAAACAAACATTGTAGAAACTATACTGCAGTATTGAATTAAGATTCTATTGATTGACCTTGTTAGAAGGTTTTTTTATAAATGTGTAAATTTTGATGTATCTTACATAAGCAATAAGGTACGAGAGAGGCTGTGTTGTATTGTGAATAAGTAATGACTGAAGGGCGTTGTTAGGCACGACGTGAAGCGGAGTGACCCATACTTATTCACGATACAGCACTTGCCTCAAGTACCTTATTGCTTTTATAAAATGGTTACCACACGATAAAAATATTAAAGTAAAAATATATATATATATTAGTGCAACTTTCATGAAGTAAAATCACTAAAAGCCTTCCTTCCGCTAGAAAATAAATAGTCCCTGACCGTGAACAGCAACAACGTTACAATGTGTAATATGCATGAAAGCTAAAAAAAAAAAACAGGAACTGCAGTGTTGCGCAGTGATACATAGAACCGTTGGGTGAAGCGGTCATAGCCGTGTTTTATCATGAATAAAGCACAGCTATTGACCAATCAGAATCAACGATTGGAACTAACCGTTTTATAGAGTCCATTTAAGGCGTGTTCACACTTCACACTAAGAGGTATGTTTGGTGTGAAACTTCGGTGTGATAATTCTTTTAATTTGATTGACAAATGTTAATGAGTGTGATCAATCCGACATGAATATTCATGGACCGTCAATGTGACCCTTTTGTTTTTTACTGAGGTGCTCTAATCTGTTTTCCATCACACGGCAAAGAAAACTGGCCAACCAATAAGATTTGTGCTTTTGGTCACATGCCCAGAGCCGGCTCTCTGTACTCTTGCATTTGGTGTTGTTTGATAAATACTTTAAGTCTGTATGGCTTTTGAAATCATGGAAATACTGTATTACGTCCTATTTGCAGTGCTTTTATATGAATTTATACAATTGTTTTGAAATATGGCATATGTGTAGCAGTTTCTTGCTGTCTGCTGTGTAACTTTCTAATGATACGTGTGTAAATGCAGCCACCCGTGAGCAGTCTCGGTTAATTCGATCAGCTTTTCAGATGTCGTAGGAAAATTAAGCAAGCGTGAAGAACTTAACCATTTCAGACTCTCAGGTTTTAAAGGCTCTCTCGCTTTCCCTCTATCTCCCGAATTCACTCTTTTCATTGAAGCACAAGGTCAGTGAGAAGTTTAGACACTTGAATTAAAACACTGTAAGCTCTTGTGTGGCTCATTTGATGCCCGAAGTGCTTTAGTATTTGCATATACTGGCCCCTCGAGATTGAGACAGAAAGAGGATAAGAGTGATTCTCATGAGACTAACCTTCAAACATGGCAGTGAGAATTTACTTAATTATACAGTCGTTATATAGCCTAAATAATATATAGTCTGTAAAATGATTCAGTATTTATTTTGTTTTTATTGCAAAGTACCTAAAAGACATGTAAAGTGCCTAATGAAATCAGTTTTTTATGGAAAAGCATGTGCATGATAGAACGATGGATGGTTTTAAAGGATAACCTGTTTTTTGTCTTTTATGTCTGTGTACCCCAGGCTTCTGTGTGACTGCCAGCACAACACTTGCGGCCCGTCATGTGATCGCTGTTGCCCCGGCTTCAACCAGTTTCCATGGAAACCAGCCACGACTTACAGTGCCAATGAATGTGAACGTGAGTTCTCCACTCTGCGTCCAGCCAGCCCACGATACAAAGATTTAGTACCTGCCGGCACCTCCTTGACACATTGTTCACAAAACATGATTTCTCTCTTTTGGGAGATTTTTTTTCTTCTTTCCTTTCTTAATGGCAGAACAGCATTTCCTTTATTCGTTCCAACAGTGCTCTTCTTTATGTATGAACGGACATGACATCTAAAAGTACGAGTGTGACTTCTACAGAAAGTTCCAAAACTTAATATCTTCACTTCATTTCTGCCGTTTTGTGATCTGTTTCTTTCGTCATTCAGTCAATCACACAACCCTAGTGAAAAATAAATGTAATGTATTTGAAATGCTAAGTATACTACAAATACATTTTCATATTTATGTACTGTAACGTTTTAGGCAGTGTTGGGAAAGTTCACTTTCTACATGAACTAGTTCAAAGTTCAGTTCACACATTTTAAAAATGAACCAGTTCAGTTCATAGTTCATACTTAATAAATAAAATTTATTACTAGTTCATTTATAGTTATTTTTTTCTCTTTGTTGCGAGCTTTTTTTATTATTATTATTGCCACAGCCCATATACAACCACAGACAACAATTATTTTATCAACGGTTTTCACAGAAATGTAAGATTTTTCCCATCCTCACCGACCTCGTCATAAAATCCATTTAAATGATCATACGACGGCTCCTCGCTTGCTGTTTTGTCGACGGCGGCCGTGGTGCGATACTGGTGTCTGGTGTTGCCAGATTGGGTGTTTTTTCACTACATATTAAGGCCTGTTTACGTGTGTTTTAGCCGGGTTTTCGCCTGGAAGGCTCTATAGAAATCTGGCACCCTATTATACAAAGTTAAACTGAGAGCGCGTGCGTTCACAGACACCACCCAGATAGCAAACTGACATTGAATCAACGTGGAAATATGACATCGAAACAACGTTGATCTGACATAGTTTTGCTCATCGAATTAACGTTGAACCAACGTCAGACGCGTCATTCTTTCAAAACTAACGGAAAATCAACTTGAAAACAACGCGTTGTTTCAACGTTATGAAAGCAAACCAATTTTCGATTTTCATTTAGCTTTGAAGAATGCCGCGTCTGACGTTGGTTCAACGTTAATTCGATGAGCAAAATCAACGTTGTTTCAATGTCATGAGAGACGTCGTTTCCACGTTGATTCAATGTCAGTTTGCTGTCTGGGCAGAATGAATGCGTTCACTGTAACGTTCATCAGGCAGTAATACAGTACATTCAGTTCACGTTCGCCCAAAATATGAACGCGTTCAGGCACAACACTGGTTTTAGGTTTCAGTAAAGATGAAGAGGACCCCAAAATCAAAATAAAAGTTACATTTATTAACCTAAATACACTCCAGCACAAACAAAAGCGAGAGTCTATAAAACAGTAAGTCATACAAAACCACTGAATGAACCAAAATGAGGGACTCAAATACACAGTGATAATAAACAGAATTCAAACAGGTGTGATCGTTAAATCAATAATCATGGTGACAAACTATTGGCGGGAAAATGAGAACAAAGAAAAACCATAAGCAAACTTAAGGTACATTTACATGACAAGGATGTGCTAAAAACAGAAAAGATTGTGATGACAACATTATCAAAATGATCACCGTTCACATGGATCTGTGAAAACGACTAATAAAGCTGTATTATTTATGCCAAAAAAGTAGTTGGCGATGTCATTTTGTAAAAAAAGACCATTCTCCTGTGCACATACGCATTCTTTTACTACAGTATTACTTTGTCTTCTAGGTAAAAATGGCCCTCTGATACCTCTATTAATGTGAATACATATCAGCCTTTCAGATCTGGCTTAGTTGTGCGAGGATTTTTAAAGGTTCACTTTAGAATCAGCTTTAGTAAGACATCAGAGACAGTGTGAATAAGAGCGGCTGGCAGTCTATGTGAACAGCCCCAGCCTTCTGTGAGCTCATACAGACGCTAATCCAGTCTGACTTCTCTCACACACTGTAAAAATAGTCCCACAATGCTTTTAAGAGGATCTCAATCTCACTCTTTGGGTGTCTATCTGTGTATTGGGAGCTGTTTCAGTCTGGAAAACATTTCCTCTGAGTATGTTGTTGGATATCCGCTGTTTCCCACCTAATCTAATCTCTGAGTTCCCAAATATTTAACTGTCCCTTTGTGTGTAGAGACCTTGTGAGGTTTTATAGCACATCTGTGAGCAGAGCTGGCTTGAGTTAAGCCAGAGAGACTGTCCCATCTGACAGAACTGTTTCATCTCGCGCCGGGTCACCGTGTCCTCACCCCGTCGTCTGCGGACTGGACCCTTAACAAAACACAGCCATTCCACACCGCACGTCCTGTCAAAGACTCCACTGTGGGACGGAAAAAACACACATTCTGTAGTTTTGAGAGCTATTTAATGCCTGCTGGTGCATATTTAAAACTGATCCTGACAGTGTGAGATTTTTCTCATCACAGCTGATTCAAGTGTTAACAATTGTCATGTCAGGTGTTCTTAGCTGCAACCACTAATTCTGAACCTACAGGCCTGAAATAGGAATTTCATGTCAGATCAAAAGATTTTCCCACGATTTTGCATCTGGATCATGTTGGTAAAGTTGGTTGATTTCGCCACGTTGACTAGCTTTGGTTAATTGTTTGGTTTGAAAATTCTGTGTGAGCTTTTTGAGCATTTTAACTGGTAAAATATACAGAACATTTAATAAACACTTCATAGTTTTCACTGCATGAATTATAATTTGATTATATATGAATCCTTATTAGAGATACAAACGTTAATCAGTTAAGAGCAGTGAATGATTAACATTAATGACAGACGTCACAGCAGCGAGTTTAATAGGCTGCTGTCACTTTAGGAGCTGACGCACATACTTTTTTCTCATAAATTTAAGTTCATTTCAGACTCTTTAACTCATTTAAGACTCATTGTGTGTTTTTATCTTTTCAAGTGTGGAAAATAACTCAATGTGGCGCTGCCTTGCTGTCTGAAGCAGCTTTTTGTGCGCCTATATCAGGTGTTTGTTTACAGAGAGCTGCTTCACAGACAGCGCACCAGTACAGATTTAAGTTTTTTTTTATATATCTTATTGCGCTTGAATGGTTTAATAGCACTTGAATGAATTATAGAAAAAATGGATGCTGCGTTAATTGAGTTAAATATTTTAATGCGTTAAATTAAGAAAAAAAAAAAACATTGCAAAATGAATGCATTATTTTTTTTACAGCCCTAGTATCCAATGTGATTCCATTATTTGAATATGTCACACATAGAGAGCCTAAGTCCCTCCCCTTCCGGTCGACCACCATGGGACCTTATTTCGGAAAAATATTGTATGGTAGTCAATGGCGAGAGACAACAAATATTTTGATCTCGTTTGAATTGTGCCCTGAATTACACATATGATGTTTGTCGATTTAAAAGATACATTTTAAAGTACAGAAGGTCGCAGTTTGATGTAAAACCGTTGAGGTATAAGACTGTGAAAATACGTAATTACAAAGACTACAAACTCCAAAGGCGCACATTTTCTCTCAATAAATGAAGCTAACTTTACTGAGGCTGTCTGTCATTGTTTCTACAGTCTTACGTTATAATCGTAACGGTACGCCCGTCATACCTGAGTGTTTTGTACCAGACTGCACACACACGAGCAGCGGATCTCACTCGTTGTTTTGCTTCCCGGGAGATGTAGTTCATTGAGCGATTTTCACATAAAACTAAATGTTACTCTTCTGTTTTATGACAAACTGCGACGTTTTTGACTTTCAGAATTATCTTTTAAATTGACAAACATCATATGTGTAATTCAGGGCACAGTTCAGACGGAATAAAAAGATGAGTTGTCTCTCGCCATTGACTACCATTCATATGTTTTCCAAAATAAGGTCCCATGAGCCGGAAGCGGGGGAGTGGGACTTTGGCTCTCTACTGTGTTGAATACTTTGTAATTTAATCTTATTGTAAAAAAAAAGAATTGTCAATTTATTTGACCACAAGATGTCATGATGACACATCATACAAACACAACAAAACAATTGCAATCTTTGTTAGTATTGTGAAATCCCTTACTGCCAGGATTCCCTAACGTTTTTTTTCCCTAATTATCTCCTTGCTAACTTCACTCCTAGCTAATGGCTGTTGTCTTTTCTCTTTCCTTTTCCCTTCTCTGCTGTCATTCATCTTTGGACAGTCTGAACTCTTCAGGTGGACACTGATGTGTATGTCTCTATATGTCCTTCCCTGCTTGTGTATTGTTCACTCTGCACTGGCGGATGAGTTATTAATCTGTGTGTTTCATCTTCAGACTGACTATATGGTGACGTAAGTGTGTTGTGTGTGTGTTTTCAGCATGTAACTGCCACAGACACTCATCAGAGTGCTACTATGATCCAAAAATCGAGCAGCGGAGAGCCAGTCTCAACATGCAGGGAGAATACAGCGGCGGTGGAGTGTGTATCGAATGCCAGGTGGGCTCAGGTGTACAAACACACAATTATAACGCAAAAACAGTACAGCGGCATTTGCTGTGGCTCAAAACTGGGCAACATAGGTGCATATAACATTTGTGGGCATCAAATACATGCTCACTGGGTTTGCAAACACAGCTTTTGATATTTTTGCAAGTACATCCTATGATTTTTATTCTCTTACAGCACCACACAACAGGCATCAACTGTGAGCACTGCATTCCTGGCTACTACAGATCACCTGACCATCCACTGGAGTCCCCAGACGCCTGTTCAAGTGAGTCTTCAATCATACACAGTGTTATTTTAGAATTACTTATATAATATTATAATATTCATTTATATCTTTAAATCACTTTTATTTTCATATGTTATATTTTCGTATTTAAAAGAAAATGAAACTAGAAATAGTCAAAGCATGTTCTTTTCTTTTCTGATACTCACATGTGGTTTTGCAGAGTGTCAGTGTGAGTCTGAGTTTACTGACGGCACATGTGAGGACCTGACCGGACACTGCTACTGTAAACCCAACTACACCGGCGAGAACTGTGACGCATGTGCTGAGGGATACGAACGCTTCCCTGAATGCTACCGTAAGTTTTGTGTGTGTCTTTGAAGCTTTCATGAAGGTTTTAGGAATTCTATTTCAGCTGAATTCATCCAGTTCGGCTAATCTCTAAACAATTGTGTTTATTCTCGTCAGAGGTTTACATCAGCGGAGAGGTCAAACCTGCAGGCGAAATCATCAGTAAGACACTGATTTGTTTCAATTTGACTCTAATTTGATTTGATGAAACTCTAATTCACCTGTTTTATTGAATTCTTGTGTTTGCAGACTGTGAGTGCAGTGCTGCAGGCACAGAAGGGAACTCCTGTAGGACAGACCCTCGCACCAATACATGTGTGTGTAAACCTCAATTCACTGGAGAGTACTGCGACACCTGTGCTTATGGACACTTCGGCCTCAACTGCCAACGTAAGGACACAAACACACACACACTCTGCCCCTTTAATATGTTAATGCTGCTGCTGTGTGGTGACATCACATGGTTATAAGTATTAAAAAATAATAAAGATACATAAAAAGGTGCATATGAGATATAGTTAATTAACAAACATTCATGCCAATTGAAATGTTTAATATGTTAAAGTATATGAATCTAACTATATCTGAATTTACATTCAAATTATTAAATTAAAGCATTTGTTAAATGCTTTTTATGAGTTTTATAATTGTCACTGAGTCAATCTCAGTGATGTTTTAATGTAAGTATATTACTTGTCGTATCTGTGTGTATGTCCATTGCTTATGCTGCGTTCATGTGCTATGGTAATTATGGTAAATACCAAAAGCCGACGTGGAAAATGCACATGAACACCCCCTCATGTGGTATTTACCACTGGGCAACTCGTAGAATATTTTGATGGACGAGTTGCCGAGATGAGGTAACCTTTGAACTTTTCAAAATGGCGGAGAGCACCGCATGAGTCGTGAATGGTAAAAATATATACTATTCATGATCTAGAAAATATATAGCATATTATTTACCTTTTGAGTTTTGATGAATCATTTGCTTGCTGTTGCAGATGACTTAAGCAATCTAAAATAGTTTTCGCTAAATAACAGGTCTGGATCTCCATCTTTTTACCACATTACGACAACGCAACACACTGGTAAATTCCAGTTCACAAGTGGAAAATATCCTATTTTCCATAGCACGTGAACGCAGCATAAGTCTCAGAGCAAATCAGCTGTCCCGTTCTGCCCATTTTTGTCTCTGTAAGCTACAGGAGCAGATGACATCTGAGCAAACACATGCAGATTGTCGCACCAATGTTGTCTGTGTGTTAAACCGCTGTTGTTCTTGTGCATAGTCGGAGTGTTTGCGAGCACAATATACCACCCAAAGACAAAGGCAATGCAAACATGCCCACATTCTCGCTTCCTTCCCCCCAGGCTGTCAGTGTTCAGGCCAGGGATGCCTGGATGGGTCCTGTGACGCGGTAACGGGGCAGTGTGTTTGTCGGAGCGGGTTTCAGGGGTATTCATGCGAGCAGTGTGCGCCCGGCTACTTCAACTACCCACTGTGCCAATGTGAGTCTTGCCACATTGCAACTCACTAATCTCACTGAACTTCAAAATTCCCCATGAACATTGCCAAACCATGAACTTCACAATGCAGCCACAAAGAAACTGTTTCCTGTGCATTCTTTCACTGCTTAGAAGTCTGTTTAAGATCAATTTAAATGTTTACCCTATTTGCTTAACACACATTGTTGGTCTTATTGTGCATGATTCATCAGTGCGCATTTTAAAATATACAATAACTTTCTCCACCTGTGCTTTTTGGCTGATTTTTGAGTGCTGAAATAACAATTTTGTTCTTGCACATTCACAGAAGTGAGTTTGTTTGTCTGTGTATTGGTGGTGGAGTTTTTTAGTGACTCTTTCTGCAGTTTATATCATTATTCCAGTAGGTGGTGATGAGCGACTGCCTTTATGAATCTGTCATTTGAATCTTTCAGTCAACCGATTCATTCAACAAACTGATTCATTCTGAAACTAAACTGTCTTGATAAGGGAGTCATTGAATCATTCACTCAACCAGACTGATTTGTTCAAAAACATTGATTCACTTAGGTACAAAACAAGTGTGTCTTTATGAATAACTGAATCTTTTATTCAAATGATTTGTTTAAAACACTGAATCATTCAGGCAAATTTGTGTCTACAATGTAAGTTATTCAATCTAGACTGTGTAACTCACACAAACTGACACTCGGTTCTTGCTACATTCTTGTATATAATGCCTACTCATGATCCAGTCAATTCAATTCAAGTCACTTTTCACTCTGATATGTCACAATACAGAAGTAAAATGGGTTGCCAATTCATTTCATGTTGACTTTGATATTATTAACATTCATGTTTTAATTTCTCTCTCTCTCTCTCTCTGTCTGTCTGTCTGTCTGTAGATTGTGGTTGCAGTCGTGTGGGCTCTATGCCTGAGATGTGTGACGTGGCCGGTCAGTGTTTATGCCGGCCGGAGTTCACTGGTCCTCGCTGTGAGCAGTGTCGCTCAGGGTTTCACTCATATCCAAACTGCCAGGGTGAGACACACACTGAGAATATCCATAAAGAAAGTCTCTGATTTACACAAATACACTGTCCGTCTCTATTATCTCTTTTCATCCTGTTTCCCAGATTGCACTTGTGACCCTCGCACATCTTTGGACTCCAGCTGTAGTGTGTCTGGTCAGTGTATTTGCAGACCCAACTACAGTGGCCCCAAATGTGACCAGTGTGCACCCGGATCCTTCTCTTATCCCAGCTGCACACGTACGTCACATGACTCTTATCACGGTGGAAACATTACCAAGAAAAGGATTGTCTGCTGTAACACGTGATTTTCTCTGTTTCAGCATGTCGCTGTTCAGTGGAAGGCTCTCGCTTCAGTTCATGTGATCCAGTGTCTGGTCAGTGTGTGTGTCTGCCAAACATTGAGGGTCAGAGGTGTGATAGCTGCATGCCTGGGTCATATGGCTTCCCCCTCTGCCAAGGTGATCTTGCATAGACGTTTGCTCAAACAGAATCCTGGTTATAAAGTAATTTACAGTAGTTCTGATGGTTATCTTTCTCTTTTTATGCTGTAGTTGGGACGTGTAACCCAGCAGGCTCTGTTCATAACGATATCCTGCCCGCTGTGGTGAGCTTTATTGATCTTTTTCTATAATAAGTACTATGATACTGCATATATGTATACTGCATGATATTTTAAATATCACGTATATGTAATAAAATAGTATGTGAAGTATGCAGCAATATTTCAGTAGTAGTATGGCACATTGTTGTCACAACGTGTGACAAAAAAAAAGAAAGATATTCATACTTTTTTCGGCTAGTATGAATTAAATTGTTAAAAATGTATAATGTTAAGACCTTTTTAAAATAAATGCTGTTCTTTTAAACTTTCTATTCATCAAATAATCCAGAAAAAATGTATCACCGTTTTCACAAAAATGTCAAGCGGCACAACTGTTTTCAACATTAATAATAAGTGAATTGAGCATCAAATCATCATATTAGAATGATTTCTGAAGGATCATGTGACACCGAAGACTGGAGTAATGATGCTGAAAATCTAGCTTTGGCATCACAGGAATAAATTACATTTGTAAATGTATTCAAATAGAAAACAGTTATTGTAAATTGTAATAATACTTATGATTTTTTTAAAATATAAAAATCATATTTTACATGGTTACTTTTTAATCAATGCTGTAATTGAGGGTCTTGGACAAACATTTATTCTTAGTCCTGACTCTCAGTGCTTTTTTTTATATCCCAGGGCTCCTGCGAGTGTCGGCCGAATGTAGAAGGGGTGGCGTGCGATCGCTGTAAGCCTCTCTTCTGGAATCTTTCTCCCGATACAGACTATGGATGCTCAAGTAAGAGAAAAGTTTGGACACACAGCACAAAATGCCATTCTGAGGGATTGGGGAGTCTAGAAAACTAGAATGACTGCCATTTGGTTAACTTTGGTGACCAAACAGACTCTGGTGATGGTGTATTATTTGAATCTGTAGCTTGTTAGTTAAAATGTATATAGATTATATATTTCTGCTAATATATATTCTGATTGATTTTGCAGCCTGTGACTGTAATACAGTAGGAACAATGAGCGAGGTTGCAGAGTGCACTCAGGTATGGATTTATTTCCAAAATTACTCCATCATAAAAATGCAATTCCAAGAGAAAAGTTGGTAAACCTCCATCTGTGTGTGTATCAGAGCACCGGCCAGTGCTATTGTAAACCCAATGTGTGCAGTGGCACATGTAGCGGGTGCAAGGATGGGTACTTCAACCTTCAGAAGAACAACTACTTTGGGTGCCAAGGTACACTATCAATTCCAAGCAGAAATTGTCAATATTTCAATGAAGAGATGGGTTGAACTCTCGCCCCTGTGTGCATGCAGGCTGCCAGTGTGACATTGGAGGCTCCGTTAGGCAGGCATGTGATGAGAGACACGGGCGGTGTCAATGCAGACCCAATGTGGAGGGACCCAAATGCAAGCAGTAAGTGAAAAGCACACACAGATGCGGCTGTGTGCACCAATCACTTTTATGTGTGGCCGGATGTCATCACTCTGTTGTGCGTGTTTAGGCCACGGCCGGATCATTACTTCCCAGACCTGCACCATATGAAGTTTGAGGTGGAGGACGGAACCACAATGGATGGACGTCCGGTGAGGTTTGGTTACAATCCTCTGGAGTTTGAAAGCTTCAGCTGGAGGGGGTACGCCCAGATGTCCCTCATACAGGTGAGACACACACACACACACTTACGGGACTTAATGTTTGTACCTTGAAATCATGTTTTTTTATTATTAATGTTTTAATTTAATTTGAGTTATTATGATGAATCGATAATAATGATAGTATAAAAATATAACTACATTAGTGAATGATAAATAATAACAAATTCCTGTAATAATAATAAAAGCTGTAATATTAGTATTAAAAATTACAATAGCCACAATAATAATAATATTAAAATATATTATTGTTAAATATTGTGTATTATAGCGATTTGTTATAATTATGCATTGATAATAATGATAGTATAAATAAATAACTATATTACTGAATGATAAATAATAACAAATTGCTGTAATAATAATAATAAAAGCTGTAATATTAATATTAAAAATTACAATAGCCACAATAATAATAATATTAAAATATATTGTTATTAAATATTGTGTATTATAGCGATTTGTTATAATTATGAATTGATAATAATGATAGTATAAATAAATAACTATATTACTGAATGATAAATAATAACAAATTGCTGTAATAATAATAATAAAAGCTGTAATATTAATATTAAAAATTACAATAGCCACAATAATAATAATATTAAAATATATTGTTATTAAATATTGTGTATTATAGCGATTTGTTATAATTATGAATTGATAATAATGATAGTATAAATAAATAACTACATTACTGAATGATAAATAATAACAAATTCCTGTAATAATAATTATAAAAGCTGTAAAATTAATATTAAAAATTACAATAGCCACAATAATAATAATATTAAAATATATTGTTATTATAGATTGTCTATTATAGCGATTTGTTATAATTATGAATTGATAATAATGATAGTAATAAATAACTACATTACTGAATGATAAATAATAACAAATTGCTGTAATAATAGTTATAAAAGCTGTAATATTAATATTAAAAATTACAACAACCACAATAATAATAATATTAAAATATATTGTTATTATAGATTGTGTATTATAGCGATTTGTTATAATTATGACTTGATAATAATGATAGTATAAATAAATAACTACATTACTGAATGATAAATAATAACAAATTGCTGTAATAATAATTATAAAAGCTGTAATATTAATATTAAAAAGTACAATAGCCACAATAAAAATAATATTAAAATATATAGTTATTATATATTGTGTATTATAGCGATTTGTTATAATTATGAATTGATAATAATGATAATATAAATAAATAACTACATTACTGAATGATAAATAATAACAAATTGCTGTAATAATAATTATAAAAGCTGTAATATTAATATTAAAAATTACAATAGCCACAATAATAATAATATTGAAATGTATTATTATTAAATATTGTGTATTATAGTGATTTGTGTATTCATTTAACTGTTTGTATTGCACTTAATGTCAACATTAAATTAACTTTTTTTAGTACATTTGTAAATGTCTTTGTAGTCTAAATGTAATCATCAAAATATAACAACCTTCCTCTTTTTGGTGTTGTCACCGAGACAACATAGAGACAACTTTTTGTACAATTTTAATGTGTACAACATCAAGTCTAGAGCCCCTTTCACACAGAGATTCCGGAAAATGTTGTACGCATCGAACGATCTCAGCTTCAGCGCGGATAGTAATAAACTCCCTTTTTTTAAAAGAAAATTTTTCCGTTCTTTCTTTGTTGATGACGAACACAAACTTTCTTCTAAGCGCAACAGATAACAAAGTCATTGCGATGGCAGCTGCGTCATCACTACGACACACCCCTTACGGCATCGGTCCTGGCGTTTGATCACACAGGGCACGTTCCGGGACTGATCCCTGCAATGTTACTAGGTCCCCATCCCGGCATCAATCCCGGGACGTGTTTGCGTTCATACTCTCGTTTTCGTTAATTTCCCGGGATCAAAGCGCCTGTGTGAAAGGGGCTTAAAAAGTATATCACATAACAGATGTAAAATATGTTATGAATGCTTTTCCATTTAGACTTTAAAGATATTGTTAAAGTAATAATATTAAATATAATGTCAATAAATATAAATTGTTGTAAATTTTAAATAAATATTATAATGTCATTATTATGTAAAGACGAATGAGATGTTCATGCATGTGTGTGTAAACTTATATAATATCAGAATGCAGAATATCACTGTGATGTGTCATTGAAATGTGCTGTGTCTTTGGCTTGGCGGAGGGCTTTGATCAAGGGTTTTGATTGGTGCTGCTTGCGTATATTGGCTGCTGTGTTGGGCTGTAGTGCTGGTTGGTGGTGGCTTTAAGGAACAGCTTTGCAATTGTCTCTGTTGTGGGCCGTTCTTTCTCGCTCTCTAGCCTCGGGTTCTGGTTGAGGTGGTGGTTGGCTCTCCTGACCTGTTTCATGTGGTCTTGCACTATGTGAACCGCGGGGCCGTGGAAGTGAGGGGGCGGGTCTCTGTGATCGAGGATGGCAGACACTTCCTGTGTGGAAATTGTAAGTCTTTGAGCACCTCTCAGTGTTAATAATGTCTTTTCTCCATCTTTCTACCTTCCTTACTACTTGGTGACTTCTTTCGGCCCTCCATCTCCCCATCCTTCATCTCCCCATATTCAAGACACACTCACAGTAAAACCTGCATCTCAGCTCTATCACATGATCACCCCCAGCTTGATCAGGAAGCCACAGATCAGGTCTTTAACTCAGGCCTTGTTATGTGCTGTACACCCTCCCCTCCTCTTTCCCTCTCTCTCCCCTTCTCCTTGTCTTCCTTGTCCTCCATCTCAGAATACGGTTAAAATGATGGTGCACGTACGTGAAGCAGACGTGTATCTCACGCGCTTCATCCTCAGATATGTAAACACGCGGTCGGCCGTGTCGAACGGTAAAATCACAGCCTTTCAGAGCAGCAGAAGAGGTACGTCTGACGGTTCAGTGTCGTAGTTCTGAACTGCCATAGCTTTCTTTCTGTTAACTGAGGTACCGGATAAGAAATATTTGGACTTTTGACTATTATTATTATTATTATTATTGTTATTAAAGGGATAGTTCACTTTAAAATTAATTTTTGATATGTAGCTCACCTCAAGGGCATCCAAGATGTAGGTGTCTTTGTTTCCACAGTATTTTCAATTTTGACATTTTTCAGTCAAACCTTTATTGTCTATCAGTCATACACTGGAGGCAAAGGGGGTCCACCTCAAAGAGCATGCACAGAGAAGTCCAAATTAAACATGATTTAAGGACTCGTACATGTAAGTACACATTGATGGCCTAAGACACGAAACGAGCGGTTTGTGTGAGAAAACGAACAGTATTTATATCGTTTTTACCTCTTGTAATCATAGCCATGACAAAATGATCTGACGGCACGGGCGCTTCGGTCTGCGCATGCGTCGGAAGTGATCGCTTGTGCGCCTACGTCACTTTTTGTTTATACAGAGATTTCGGAAGTTTTACCTTTCACTAAACATATTTAGATATACGGGAAACCGCAATGGAAGACGATTTCGGTATATCTAAATATGTTAAAAGGTAAAACTTCTGAAATCTCTGTGTAAATATTGAGTGACGTCACACGCAAGCGATCACTTCCGGCGTAACATTGAACTGATTCAGTTCGGTTCAGTTGGACATTGCACAACTGATTCAGATCACTTGGACGTCACTGTGATTACACGAGGTAAAACGATATAAATACTGTTCGTTTTCTCACAAAAAACGCTCGTTTCGTGTCTTAGGCCATCAATGTGTACTTACATTTACGAGTCATTAAATCATGTTTAATTTGGACTTCTCTGTGCATGCTCTTTGGTGGACCCCCTTAGCCTCCAGTGTATGACTGATAGACAACAACGATTTGACTGAAAAATGTCAAAATTGAAAATACTGCGGAAACAAATACACCTACATCTTGGATGCCCTTGAGGTGAGCTAAAACATATAAAATATTCATTTCAAAGTGAACTATCCCTTTAATTACGGTGTTTCCTCTATTTTATTTAAGTAACAAGGTTCACCTGAAAATGAATCTGTAATCATTTACTCATGACGTTCAGAATCATGCAAAATTGCACGACTTTCTTCTATTGATCCCGAAAGGAGAGTTTTAGCATGTCCGAGCTGCTCGTTTCCATACAATGAAAACTATGACAAAAAGGCATTGTAATATTACTATAAAAGGGGTCTATATGAAGCATAATACAAGGTCATCAGTGATGCCACATGTCATTGGTTCTTGCACTTTTCTTGCACTTCTTACACAATTTACTTGAATCATTTTTGTCTTTTAAGCTAATGCATGCTTAACATTTTTAGAAGACTTGTAAAGCTTGATGTATATTAACTATTTTATTATGTTATTTTATTTTTTAATAAATGATGCAGTATAACTAGATGCTGCTCAATTTAGAGCTCTCTCTCTCTCTCTATATATATATATATATATATATATGATTCTAGTAAATAGCTTATTTGCAGCAAGTGTCTCTACTTTTACTAAGAACCTAAGTAATCTAAGAACGCTGGCAGCAGAACACAGCGTTTATAGTCGTTTTCTTGGATCCGTGTGAAAAGGGATCATTTTGACAATGTTGACGTCTGTACGAGGAAAAACGCAAAGGAAAAACCTTTCCATTTTTAGTACATCGTTGTCGCGTAAACGTACCCGTTCACCATTTCAAATGTTTTAATTTTGATTTTCCCCTTCCCCTTTTACTCTTTATCTATGGAAAAGAGCAGCTGGGACATCCTGCTAAACTTCTGCTAAACTAAAAAAAAGTCTACATAAGTAAATGAAGAGCAGCTTTTTCATTTTACATGAACTATTTTTGGTACAACAATTAATATCTTGATATTAATAATGAATAAACAATATGTAACTTTTTAAACAAATTTTTGAGACATGTAATGTTTTAGTAATTCAATAAATGCTGTGACTCCATACCCATAAATTAGATCTCGTTCCTTCTCTTTGCAGGCTCTGAGCAGTCGAAACAGATCGTCTTTGCACCCAGTTCAGAACCCACGTTTGTGAACGTGCCTCAGAACAGTTTTGTGGAGCCATTCGTCTTGAACCCGGGAACCTGGACTGTGATCATTGAGGCGGAGGGCATTCTGCTGGTAGGACCACCTCTTAAACATTCCCTCTACATTATATTGAGCAAACGCCGGACACACATTCTGTGTCTCTTTCTCTCTGCAGGACTACCTGGTGCTTTTGCCCAGTGCCTATTATGAGGCTCCTATCCTGCAACTTCAAGTGACTGAACCCTGTTCATACAGAAACACACAGAGCGCAAGCCAGAAGTCAGTAGTACAGTTACTTTTTGTGTGTATATGTCATGTCTATACCTGTTTATGTGCAATGTGACTGAAGTAATTTGTTTTTTTGGTGCGTTTAGCTGTCTGCAGTACATGTATCTGTCTCTGGATGAGTTCCCGTCCATCTCCAGTAATGATGCCAGCTGCAGGTTTGATAATCACCTGCCTAGACCCTGTCAAACTGAAAAGATCACACCTCGCCATCCCAGCATGGCCATCTGCAGTGGCAATGATGTAAGCACATAGGTTGAAACAATAGCTGTTTACATCCAAAGCAAATAAAACATAAGCATAAAAATATTTATGCGTTTGAACATTATGAATAAAATCCCATCTGTGTGTTCAGATGAACGTTCAGCTGCGTGGTCGCGTTCCCGTCCCTGGAGAGTACGTGTTGGTGGTCGAGTACGCCAGTGAAGATCAAGCCCCTCAAACACTCACTGTGTCTGTCAGCTCACCGGGTGATCCCACTCACCAAGAGCAAATCACACTGCTCCACTGCAGATACAGGTGTGACGATTGCCTTTTCTGTTCGACCTGCTCTTTTGTGCTTCAGGTTCACTCTCAACTTGAATGGGTCATATACTATAATTTTGTAGTATTTTAGGATTTTACACTCTCTCTCTGACCCGTTGAATTAAACATGCTGTTTTTGATATCACTTCTATATGACCTTTTTTATGATTGAATGGCCATTTTGCATGTGAAATGAGTCATATTTATTGTTTTAATGTAAAATCGCTGCCACAACAATTTTTCACGTCCCATTTAATTGTTCAGTAGGTCTTTTTTTCATATTTATTTTCTACATTTGCTGATTGAATTCTGTGTGTCTCTTATTATGTATGTGTGTGTGTGTGTGTAGTTTCCTGTGCCGTGCAGTGTCTGTAGATGACATGAAGCGCGTGGCGGTCTTCACTCTGTCCGCAGAGGCTGATATCCAGCTTGCCGCCACCGATAGAAGAAGCAGTTTCTTCCTTGTGAGAGAGCATGTCTGCTTGAATTCGGCCATAAAAGCTATTTTTGTCCACTGTAATAATGGCATTTACAAGTGTGTGTTGTATCCCCCCCCCAGCACAAAGTGTTCCTCGTCCCTCGTGCTCAGTTCACCATGGAGTACTTGAAGCCCAAAGTTCACTGCATCAGCACACACGGTCTCTTCTCTCCGGACAGGTGACTAACACATACATCTGAATCGTGAAGAGCTTCAATCAAACATTTTGATTGTTTAATTGAAACCATTTTTGACTTTCGATTGATTTTTGATTGTTGCATCACGTGATTTTTAATTTTTATTTGATCATAATTTTTTTTTTTGCACAACCTTTCTAACTCTTGTAGATAATTTCATTTTGGAATTTATTTTATTTTATTATTTTTATTTAAGTTTTTATTTAGGTATAACTTACTAGGCTACTCTATTTTTTTGATTATTTAATTTAGGATTTATTATTATTTTATCTTAAATGTTCGGGTGTAAACTAAACAATTTCTAACTTTTCTACAATCACACACTTGTTTTATAGATTTATTTGATTTAATTTCTTATCTTATTTGTTTTTTATTTTGGTGTGTACACTTGGGTGTGCAACTTTTCGAACTTTTTTTACACTCAAATTAGTTGTGCGACAAATCACAAAACTCACGGTTTAAGATGAGTGAATAGTTAGTAATAAAATAAGAGCAACTGCACAAATTACAAACAGAAATGTATACAATATAACAAAGTTACGAATAAAGTAAGGTCTATCAGTTTTAACAGCTTTCCTGTAGCTAAAACAGTAGAGCGTTGGCAAGGTCATGGGAACTGATAAGAATGTAAATGTGTACCTTGAAATGAAATGTTAGTCGCTTTGGATAAAAGCATCTGCCAAATGCATAAATGTGAATGTAAATGACATCAATGTCATAGACAGCAGCAGGTATATTAGGCTGCTGTCACTTTAAGACCTAATGCTCGGATCCAATATAATGATACACATTCAATTTCTTTCAACTGTTTATGTTCAATTTAGACATAATTGACTGTGTTTATGAGAATACTTAAATATTTTAAGATATTTTTATGTTTCTTTGTCTGTTAAAACTCACCAAGGAGATGTGAAAGAGCTCGATTCAGTGTTCGCGTCCTGTCTGAGCGTCCTGTGCACACAGATATAGCAGTGTGCAAACACCGAATTGAGTTCTCTTTCGCGTCTCCTTGCGTTTGAATGGTTTAAAATCAACTAAATGTTTAAATTGGCAAAACTTAGAAATAAATGCAAATGATAAACTTTCACTATGTGATGGTTAAACTTCGCAATTAATCTGCGAACCATGGGACCTGTTTTTTTTTTATTTATTTAATTTTTTGTTTAATTTAATTCAATTTATTTTATTTAAAAAACATTATTTTTTCACTGTCTTAGCACTGACCTGTCATTGAATACTGCCAGTTTTTGACACATGACATATGAATATGCTACAGTTATAAGTACTAATAATCGTCAAATTTTATATTCTATTTGTCCAGCGGCTCCTGCATCCCGTCTCGTTTCCAGAATCCTCCTCAGTCTCTGGTCCTAAAAGAGGGTCAGGCTTCTTCTGCGCCGGAGCAAGTTCTGGCTTCAGCCCCCGATTCCTCCCTTTATGCAGACAGACCCATGACCTCTAGGCCGCCAACCGCAGCTGATAACAGTGAACACGTGCTTCTGGACCCTAATCAGGTACATCAAGCCTCTCACATTGCTGTCCAAAATCTGTTACCGTTTATTGCTTTAAATGAACCTCCATTTATCCATCCTGTGCCTCCTGTCTTCTAGGTCGTCTCTTTCTGATCCTTGAATGTTGACACTAATGTTCATTTGTCTGCATGATTTCCCAGAACGCTGTGGTGTATTCAACACGTGTACATGCACTGGGCCGTTACGTGTTCATCCTGCATTACCATCAGCCCTTGCACCCAACTTACAATGTCCAGGTCTACATCAACGGAGGACGCATATGGCAGGGTGAGCTTTAAACAGATGCACACTATTGAGGTTGTGTTTTAGCAATACAAATATTTGTTTTAATGGTCACTCTCTGTTTTCCAGGCCACGTCAACGCATCCTTTTGTCCCCATGGTTATGGTTGCCGTAGTGTTGTTATGTCTGAGAACCAGATTATCCTGGATGTGACGGACCACGAGGTCATCCTGACCCTGCGTGTTCCAGACAGGAAGACACTGTGGCTGGTGAGTGTCATTATGAAATTGTATTAAAGGTTCATTCGAATTTTGTTCAAGAATGATAATAACAATGACTCGACTACACTCTCTTGTGTTTGTGTTTTAGGACTATGTGCTAGTGGTGCCAGAGAGCACTTACAGCTCCAGCTTTTTGTTTGAGGAGCCTCTGGACAAATCCTATGACTTCATCAGCAACTGTGGACAAAACAGCTTTTACATCAAGTATGACATTTCTGAATTTGGAAATATGTTTGGATGCACCGATATAAAAGTTTAGGCTAGTAATCCTTTTCATGCTATGGACTAAAATAGACAAAAATGAATGACAAATATTTCAATTATAGGCTATTTTTATATATGGATGAAAAATATATACATTAAATGTAATATGAACATTAAAAAAAGATGAATTGTTAATTAAATTTGAAACTACTAAGAATTATATTTGGTGATTAAAGCTGAAATAGCAAAAATGCACTCGATTAAAAACGTAAACATAAAAACGTAAATGAAAATGAGAATGT
>NW_024121133.1:14063719-14113280 GCF_016745375.1 Pimephales promelas
TGCGTTCATACTCTCGTTTTCGTCAATTCCCGGGATCAAAGCGCCTGTGTGAAAGGGGCTTAAAAAGTATATCACATAACAGATGTAAAATATGTTATGAATGCTTTTCCATTTAGACTTTAAAGATATTGTTAAAGTAATAATATTAAATATAATGTGAATAAATAAAAATTGATTGTACATTTTAAATAAATATTATGAATTATGACGAATGAGATGTTCATGCATGTGTGTGTAAACTTATATAATATCAGAATGCAGAATATCACTGTGATGTGTCATTGAACTGTGCTGTGTCTTTGGCTTGGCGGAGGGCTTTGATCAAGGGTTTTGATTGGTGCTGCTTGCGTATATTGGCTGCTGTGTTGGGCTGTAGTGCTGGTTGGTGGTGGCTTTAAGGAACAGCTTTGCAATTGTCTCTGTTGTGGGCCGTTCTTTCTCGCTCTCTAGCCTCGGGTTCTGGTTGAGGTGGTGGTTGGCTCTCCTGACCTGTTTCATGTGGTCTTGCACTATGTGAACCGCGGGGCCGTGGAAGTGAGGGGGCGGGTCTCTGTGATCGAGGATGGCAGACACTTCCTGTGTGGAAATTGTAAGTCTTTGAGCACCTCTCTGTGTTAATAATGTCTTTTCTCCATCTTTCTACCTTCCTTACTACTTGGTGACTTCTTTCGGCCCTCCATCTCCCCATCCTTCATCTCCCCATATTCAAGACACACTCACAGTAAAACCTGCATCTCAGCTCTATCACATGATCACCCCCAGCTTGATCAGGAAGCCACAGATCAGGTCTTTAACTCAGGCCTTGTTATGTGCTGTACACCCTCCCCTCCTCTTTCCCTCTCTCTCCCCTTCTCCTTGTCTTCCTTGTCCTCCATCTCAGAATACGGTTAAAATGATGGTGCACGTACGTGAAGCAGACGTGTATCTCACGCGCTTCATCCTCAGATATGTAAACACGCGGTCGGCCGTGTCGAACGGTAAAATCACAGCCTTTCAGAGCAGCAGAAGAGGTACGTCTGACGGTTCAGTGTCGTAGTTCTGAACTGCCATAGCTTTCTTTCTGTTAACTGAGGTACCGGATAAGAAATATTTGGACTTTTGACTATTATTATTATTATTATTTTTATTGTTATTAAAGGGATAGTTCACTTTAAAATTAATTTTTGATATGTAGCTCACCTCAAGGGCATCCAAGATGTAGGTGTCTTTGTTTCCACAGTATTTTCAATTTTGACATTTTTCAGTCAAACCTTTATTGTCTATCAGTCATACACTGGAGGCAAAGGGGGTCCACCAAAGAGCATGCACAGAGAAGTCCAAATTAAGCATGATTTAATGACTCGTAAATGTAAGTACACATTGATGGCTTAAGACACGAAACGAGCGGTTTGTGTGAGAAAACGAACAGTATTTATATCGTTTTTACCTCTTGTAATCATAGCTATGACAAAATGATCTGACGGCACGGGCGCTTCGGTCTGCGCATGCGCCGGAAGTGATCGCTTGTGCGCCTACGTCACTTTTTGTTTATACAGAGATTTCGGAAGTTTTACCTTTCACTAAACATATTTAGATATACGGGAAACCGCAATGGAAGACGATTTCGGTATATCTAAATATGTTAAAAGGTAAAACTTCTGAAATCTCTGTGTAAATATTGAGTGACGTCACACGCAAGTGATCACTTCTGGCGTAACATTGAACTGATTCAGTTTGGTTCAGTTGGACATTACACAACTGATTCAGATCACTTGGACGTCACTGTGATTACACGAGGTAAAACGATATAAATACTGTTCGTTTTCTCACAAAAAACGCTAGTTTCGTGTCTTAGGCCATCAATGTGTACTTACATTTACACGTCATTAAATCATGTTTAATTTGGACTTCTCTGTGCATGCTCTTTGGTGGACCCCCTTTGCCTCCAGTGTATGACTGATAGACAACAACGATTTGACTGAAAAATGTCAAAATTGAAAATACTGCGGAAACAAATACACCTACATCTTGGATGCCCTTGAGGTAAGCTAAAACATATAAAAAATTCATTTCAAAGTGACCTATCCCTTTAATTACGGTGTTTCCTCTATTTTATTTAAGTAACAAGGTTCACCTGAAAATGAATCTGTAATCATTTACTCATGACGTTCAGAATCATGCAAAATTGCACGACTTTCTTCTATTGATCCGAAAGGAGAGTTTTAGCATGTCCGAGCTGCTCGTTTCCATACAATGAAAACTATGACAAAAAGGCATTGTAATATTACTATAAAAGGGGTCTATATGAAGCATAATACAAGGTCATCAGTGATGCCACATGTCATTGGTTCTTGCACTTTTCTTGCACTTCTTACACAATTTACTTGAATCATTTTTGTCTTTTAAGCTAATGCATGCTTAACATTTTTAGAAGACTTGTAAAGCTTGATGTATATTAACTATTTTATTATGTTATTTTATTTTTTAATAAATGATGCAGTATAACTAGATGCTGCTCAATTTAGAGCTCTCTCTCTCTCTCTATATATATATATATATATATATATGATTCTAGTAAATAGCTTATTTGCAGCAAGTGTCTCTACTTTTACTAAGAACCTAAGTAATCTAAGAACGCTGGCAGCAGAACACAGCGTTTATAGTCGTTTTCTTGGATCCGTGTGAAAAGGGATCATTTTGACAATGTTGACGTCTGTACGAGGAAAAACGCAAAGGAAAAACCTTTCCATTTTTAGTACATCGTTGTCGCGTAAACGTACCCGTTCACCATTTCAAATGTTTTAATTTTGATTTTCCCTTCCCCTTTTACTCTTTATCTATGGAAAAGAGCAGCTGGGACATCCTGCTAAACTTCTGCTAAACTAAAAAAAAGTCTACATAAGTAAATGAAGAGCAGCTTTTTCATTTTACATGAACTATTTTTGGTACAACAATTAATATCTTGATATTAATAATGAATAAACAATATGTAACTTTTTAAACAAATTTTAGAGACATGTAATGTTTTAGTAATTCAATAAATGCTGTGACTCCATACCCATAAATTAGATCTCGTTCCTTCTCTTTGCAGGCTCTGAGCAGTCGAAACAGATCGTCTTTGCACCCAGTTCAGAACCCACGTTTGTGAACGTGCCTCAGAACAGTTTTGTGGAGCCATTCGTCTTGAACCCGGGAACCTGGACTGTGATCATTGAGGCGGAGGGCATTCTGCTGGTAGGACCACCTCTTAAACATTCCCTCTACATTATATTGAGCAAATGCCGGACACACATTCTGTGTCTCTTTCTCTCTGCAGGACTACCTGGTGCTTTTGCCCAGTGCCTATTATGAGGCTCCTATCCTGCAACTTCAAGTGACTGAACCCTGTTCATACAGAAACACACAGAGCGCAAGCCAGAAGTCAGTAGTACAGTTACTTTTTGTGTGTATATGTCATGTCTATACCTGTTTATGTGCAATGTGACTGAAGTAATTTGTTTTTTTGGTGCGTTTAGCTGTCTGCAGTACATGTATCTGTCTCTGGATGAGTTCCCGTCCATCTCCAGTAATGATGCCAGCTGCAGGTTTGATAATCACCTGCCTAGACCCTGTCAAACTGAAAAGATCACACCTCGCCATCCCAGCATGGCCATCTGCAGTGGCAATGATGTAAGCACAATAGCTGTTTACATCCAAAGCAAATAAAACATAAGCATAAAAATATTTGAATGTTTGAACATTATGAATAAAATCCCATCTGTGTGTTCAGATGAACGTTCAGCTGCGTGGTCGCGTTCCCGTCCCTGGAGAGTACGTGTTGGTGGTCGAGTACGCCAGTGAAGATCAAGCCCCTCAAACACTCACTGTGTCTGTCAGCTCACCGGGTGATCCCACTCACCAAGAGCAAATCACACTGCTCCACTGCAGATACAGGTGTGACGTTGCAACGATTGCCTTTTCTGTTCGACCTGCTCTTTTGTGCTTCAGGTTCACTCTCAACTTGAATGGGTCATATACTATAATTTTGTAGTATTTTAGGATTTTACACTCTCTCTCTGACCTGTTGAATTAAACATGCTGTTTTTGATATCACTTCTATATGACCTTTTTTATGATTGAATGGCCATTTTGCATGTGAAATGAGTCATATTTATTGTTTTAATGTAAAATCGCTGCCACAACAATTTTTCACGTCCCATTTAATTGTTCAGTAGGTCTTTTTTTCATATTTATTTTCTACATTTGCTGATTGAATTCTGTGTGTCTCTTATTATGTATGTGTGTGTGTGTAGTTTCCTGTGCCGTGCAGTGTCTGTAGATGACATGAAGCGTGTGGCGGTCTTCACTCTGTCCGCAGAGGCTGATATCCAGCTTGCCGCCACCGATAGAAGAAGCAGTTTCTTCCTTGTGAGAGAGCATGTCTGCTTGAATTCGGCCATAAAAGCTATTTTTGTCCACTGTAATAATGGCGTTTACAAGTGTGTGTTGTATCCCCCCCCTCCCCCCAGCACAAAGTGTTCCTCGTCCCTCGTGCTCAGTTCACCATGGAGTACTTGAAGCCCAAAGTTCACTGCATCAGCACACACGGTCAATTCTCTCCCGACAGGTGACTAACACATACATCTGAATCGTGAAGAGCTTCAATCAAACATTTTGATTGTTTAATTGAAACCATTTTTGACTTTCGATTGATTTTTGATTGTTGCATCGCGTGATTTTTAATTTTTATTTGATCATAAATTTTTTTTTGCACAACCTTTCTAACTCTTGTAGATAATTTCATTTTGGAATTTATTTTATTTTATTATTTTTATTTAAGTTTTTATTTAGGTATAACTTACTAGGCTACTCTATTTTTTTTTATTATTTAATTTAGGATTTATTATTATTTTATCTTAAATGTTCGGGTGTAAACTAAACAATTTCTAACTTTTCTACAATCACACACTTGTTTTATAGATTTATTTGATTTAATTTCTTATCTTATTTGTTTTTTATTTTGGTGTGTACACTTGGGTGTGCAACTTTTCGAACTTTTTTTACACTCAAATTAGTTGTGCAACAAATCACAAAACTCACGGTTTAAGATGAGTGAATAGTTAGTAATAAAATAAGAGCAACTGCACAAATTACATACAGAAATGTATACAATATAACAAAGTTACGAATAAAGTAAGGTCTATCAGTTTTAACAGCTTTCCTGTAGCTAAAACAGTAGAGCGTTGGCAAGGTCATGGGTTCGATTCCCAGGAAAAGCAAGAACTGATAAGAATGTAAATGTGTACCTTGAAATGAAATGTTAGTCGCTTTGGCATAAAAGCATCTGCCAAATGCATAAATGTGAATGTAAATGACATCAATGTCATAGACAGCAGCAGGTATATTAGGCTGCTGTCACTTTAAGACCTAATGCTCGGATCCAATATAATGATACACATTCAATTTCTTTCAACTGTTTATGTTCAATTTAGACATAATTGACTGTGTTTATGAGAATACTTAAATATTTTAAGATATTTTTATGTTTCTTTGTCTGTTAAAACTCACCAAGGAGATGTGAAAGAGCTCGATTCAGTGTTCGCGTCCTGTCTGAGCGTCCTGTGCACACAGATATAGCAGTGTGCAAACACCGAATTGAGTTCTCTTTCGCGTCTCCTTGCGTTTGAATGGTTTAAAATCAACTAAATGTTTAAATTGGCAAAACTTAGAAATAAATGCAAATGATAAACTTTCACTCTGTGATGGTTAAACTTCGCAATTAATCTGCGAATCACATGCGCTCCGAACCATGGGACCTGGTTTTATTTATTTATTTCTTTATTAATTTATTTTTTGTTTAATTTAATTCAATTTATTTTATTTAAAAAAAAACATTATTCTTTCACTGCCTTAGCACTGACCTGTCATTGAATACTGCCAGTTTTTGACACATGACATATGAATATGCTACAGTTATAAGTACTAATAATCGTCAAATTTTATATTCTATTTGTCCAGCGGCTCCTGCATCCCGTCTCGTTTCCAGAATCCTCCTCAGTCTCTGGTCCTAAAAGAGGGTCAGGCTTCTTCTGCGCCGGAGCAAGTTCTGGCTTCAGCCCCCGATCCCTCCCTTTATGCAGACAGACCCATGACCTCTAGGCCGCCAACCGCAGCTGATAACAGTGAACACGTGCTTCTGGACCCTAATCAGGTACATCAAGCCCTCTCACATTGCTGTCCAAAATCTGTTACCGTTTATTGCTTTAAATGAACCTCCATTTATCCATCCTGTGCCTCCTGTCTTCTAGGTCGTCTCTTTCTGATCCTTGAATGTTGACACTAATGTTCATTTGTCTGCATGATTTCCCAGAACGCTGTGGTGTATTCAACACGTGTACATGCACTGGGCCGTTACGTGTTCATCCTGCATTACCATCAGCCCCTGCACGCAACTTACAATGTCCAGGTCTACATCAACGGAGGACGCATATGGCAGGGTGAGCTTTAAACAGATGCACACTATTGAGGTTGTGTTTTAGCAATACAAATATTTGTTTTAATGGTCACTCTCTGTTTTCCAGGCCACGTCAACGCATCCTTTTGTCCCCATGGTTATGGTTGCCGTAGTGTTGTTATGTCTGAGAACCAGATTATCCTGGATGTGACGGACCACGAGGTCATCCTGACCCTGCGTGTTCCAGACAGGAAGACACTGTGGCTGGTGAGTGTCATTATGAAATTGTATTAAAGGTTCATTCGAATTTTGTTCAAGAATGATAATAACAATGACTCGACTACACTCTCTTGTGTTTGTGTTTTAGGACTATGTGCTAGTGGTGCCAGAGAGCACTTACAGCTCCAGCTTTTTGTTTGAGGAGCCTCTGGACAAATCCTATGACTTCATCAGCAACTGTGGACAAAACAGCTTTTACATCAAGTATGACATTTCTGAATTTGGAAATATGTTTGGATGCACCGATATAAAAGTTTAGGCTAGTAATCCTTTTCATGCTATGGACTAAAATAGACAAAAATGAATGACAAATATTTCAATTATAGGCTATTTTTATATATGGATGAAAAATATATACATTAAATGTAATATGAACATTAAAAAAAGATGAATTGTTAATTAAATTTGAAACTACTAAGAATTATATTTGGTGATTAAAGCTGAAATAGCAAAAATGCACTCGATTAAAAACGTAAACATAAAAACGTAAATGAAAATGAGAATGTTTACTTGGCAACTAACTGAAATAAATATGTTTAAGTACTGAAATTACTAAAACTAAATAAACTAAAGCTTTAGTTTAGCTCTAGCTTTAGTTTATTTTTACTAAATAAAAATAAACTAAAGCTAGAGAGAATTTTTATTTTATTTTAAAAAGCACATAGCAAAATCACTAAACCTTAAACTAAAAGTGAAATAAATAATTGTATACATAATACTGAAATAACAGTTACAAGTGAATTTAGGAATTAAACATTATAATGTACAGTAGGGCTGTCAAATGATTAATTGTGATTAATCGCATCCAAAATAAAAGTTTGCGTTTACATAATATATGTGGGTGCACTGTGTATAATTATTTTATATATATAAATAAACACACATGCTTGTATATATTTAAGAAATATTTTCATGTATATACTGTATATTGATTTATATATAATTTATATTATATATAAATATCAATATTATATATATAAATAATATTTTTTTTCTTAAATATACATGCATGTGTGTGTATTTATCTATATATATACCGTACAAAAAATTATTATACACAGTGCACCCACATATATTATGTAAACACAAACTTTTATTTTGGATACGATTAATCGCGATGGATATATAAATGGATATATATTTATTTTGAGATTTGTTAAAGGTTATAATTAACAGTATTGTTAAAATATTAGTGTTTTTAGAGTTTTTAAATTTAGACAATTAAATAATTTAAAAGGAAAAACAGAGAAAATGACACAATTAATTATGCAAAAACAACTGATGCCAATACCTTAAAATAATATCGACCAACATGGTGTGGCTATTTATCGCTCATGCACATTGTCTGCTATAATAACACTATTAGAGTACCCTCATTCCCAACCTTCCCTCTCTCTTCTCAGCCCTTCCACAGCCACTGCATTCTGCCGTAGCTCTGCCGTGTCTCTGTCTGCGTTCTTTAATAATGGCGCTGTGCCCTGCGGATGTCACGAAGTGGGTGCGGAGAGCGACACCTGCGAGACCTTTGGTGGACAGTGCAAGTGCAAACCCAACGTGATTGGCCGAGACTGTTCCCAGTGTGCCACGGGATACTACGGCTTCCCCAACTGCAGACGTGAGTAACACCAGCCACATGGTGGGACAATGCATTGATTGATTGATCCATAGATGATGTTTTCTTTTCTTTCTAGCATGTAACTGCGGTACACGACTGTGCGAGCCTGTCACGGGTGAGTGCATCTGTCCTCCACGAACCATTCTGCCGGAATGTGTCACCTGTGAACCCCAGACGTTTGGCTGCCATCCTCTGGTGGGGTGTGAGGTGTGCAACTGCTCCAGGCCTGGAGTGACTTCACTGGACATCAGCTGTGACGCACAAAACGGCCAGTGCAGGTACTGCACAGCATGACACACGCACATATACTACGTTATGGTCATGCTACACACGTGGATGACTTTGAGGAACTGAACATTTATGAATATGTGATTTGAAATTTGATTTATTTTCAAATGGTTTCATTTGATTTGGATCTCACAAAAATGTTTCCACCTCAAAATCAATTGGATGAAAAATAAGAAATTGTGTTTTGTGTGAACCAGTCTATTTTAAGACCATCAAGACTTTTTGTTTTGTGAGATTATTTTCATCAGAGTTAAGTCAGTAAACCTTTTCCTTATACCTATATTATAATATGTTAATTACTCATGGTTATTATAGTAATATTTATATACTATTACAGTATTTATAATTTGAATGTTCTTTTTTTATTTAAGCTTTAGTTTTAGTAAATTTTGTACTTTTACTTAAACTCATTTTATTTCAATTAGAGACCAAGGCAACATTTTTATTTAAGTTTAAGTTTTACCTCTAATATTTATATTTTATTTTATTTCATTTTCTTTCCAGTTGAATGGGAACACTTTTTAATGGTTTTCATTTTTCAGTTTTAGTTCTAGTTCCAGTTTTAGTTATCCAGGACGCATTCAACTTAAGCTTAGATCTTAAGTCGAAAACCGTACTCAATCTCTTCATTTATTGGCAGCTAACCGTTTCATCTCTATGAACTACTGAATGAGTAAAATGAAAATTTGTGCAAATGTGCTTCATTTTATATATTAAAAATTGTAAAACGAAAAAAGAAGAATTGAAAATAGGACCATTATTGTAATTTGTTCTTTTGATTTCGGGGTGAGATATGCCATGGACAAGTTCATAATATTTGTGAGACTAAGTGTGTCTGGTGTTTGAAGTCGAGTCATTTGGATTGGAATGGAGTCAATGGATTGTTTACAACTGAGCTTTTACGCCTGAGCCAAACTTTTTTTCTGTGAAGCACTGCCTGAAGGACTGATATAATTAACCACTGTCTCTAGTTATAACAATACTGTCTAAATAAGGCTTAAGTGCAGGAATTCCAGAGGTACTTATTTTTAGGAGGTTTTTTTTCAGTCTATTGGCCGCACTATCTCCTCATTAGGCAGTGTTTAAAATAGGATTTGGGATTTGAGCTCCAGTGACTGTGAGCTTCAGAATTTCATCCCTGTACTTTGAGAGAATGTCATAAACTGTTCATGCGTCATCCATTTAGGTCATGTTCATTAACTATAACTGGATAAATGGAAAATTACTTTGGCCGTTCTCTTTCATCATCTCGTTTTCGAGATCCACCCATGGGAAGGGCATCCACACCTGACCTCTGCAGAAGCATCCAATTGCACCAATTATGGTGCAATTGGATGCTTGGGTGGTGCGAACAGGGTTTTTACTCCCGTTATTTCCTGATTCCAAAGAAGAACTGTTCATTTCGTCCTATTCTGGATCTCAAAGTGTTGGAAACACATTTTCAGAAAGTTAACCCACAGCATTCTTTCTCGTACACCACAAAACCTAGCCAAACAGATGCTCACCGATGGCCCAACATTGGCTGATGGCTTAACGTCAGTTTGGTGTGTCACGTCCCTTAAGGCAAAGCCAAGATCTTGTTATGTGGACTGGGTCTGGTTGAGTACAATGCCCATATTTTGGGTCTTCACATGCTCACAATAAGTTTGGCAATTAGTTTTGTGGAATTCCACAGGACATTGTCACATTTCATTCAGACGTGAACCAGAGAGTAGGAACTGCAGGCCATTCTAGAGTGTCAGCTGGCACTGAAGACACATACCTACATACTTCATGCTATTTGCACCATGCCAAAGCACATTACTCTCTCCACAGGTGCAAGAACAACATTGTTGGCCGTCAGTGTGACAGATGTAGCCCAGGTTTCTATGGATACCCCAACTGCAGACCATGTGACTGCAACGAGGCAGGAACTGAGATAGATGTGTGTGACTCCTTCACCGGACGCTGTTTATGCAAGGTTGACCTTCTCTCCTTCTGCACCTACAGTATATCATTTGTGAATTAATTTATATATCCATTATCAGTGAGCTCGCTCCTCCTCTCTGTTATATCAATGATGTGTCATCCCTCTCAGGAAAATGTGGAAGGCGCTCGCTGTGACCAATGCAAACTGGGAACGTTTCATTTGGACCCCACTAACGCTAAAGGCTGCACCAAGTGCTTCTGCTTTGGAGCCACTGACCGCTGCCGCAGCTCTGACAAGCGGAGGAGTGAGGTACTCTCCTAAAGATAAAGACCTAATGAATCCAGTCACCTTTATACATGAACATATACACTACCGTTGAATCTCCAGCCACACTACAGTATCTGTCTGTTGAGTTGTCGTCACCGGCACATGCAGAAACAAACATACAGCGCAACCAGTGTAGTCTGATTTACTTACAGATGACCCTTACAAGCTGGTTCTTTTAATGATTTGTTCAAAAAAGACTCGCATATTCCAAATTTCTCACTGAATGAACTCATTGTATCAGTTATATGAGATGTGATTAGCTTGAACTGCCTGTTAAAACTCCCTTTCAGTAATTCTTTGTGTAATGGAGGTTTGTAAAAAAATAAATCATACTGTGTGGTGTACAATTTCAGTGATCCTTTTGTTTTGATCTACAGATCATGGACATGGCTGGCTGGGTACTATTGAGGAGTGACAGACAGGAAGTGCCTGTGTCCTCGCATCTCGAGCAAGATCTGGTGGAGGCGGATCTGAGTGATGTACCTGACGTCTCTCAGGACCTGCACTGGCACGCTCCTCGCACTTACCTCGGCGATAAAGTGAGTCCACAACAATTCGTGATGTTCTAAGAGCAGGACAAATGCGGTCATGCATTCCTGTGCTCTGATCTTCTATACCTAGATTTTAAAGGTGCTCTCATCCCTATATTGTGGCGTCATGGCAGCTGCAGTAACATATGTTTCAACCAAGCTTATGGGTTAGCTGGCGGTCAGACTGTAAGGGGCCAGAGAGACAGCTGAATCTCCATCAGATAGCTCACATTAAAGCTGCAGGAAACATAAGGGTCAGATAAACAATATAATCTGATAACTCGCGCACACCTTGTTTGGTCTGGTGCTAAATGTTGATGCCGAGATGAAATGCAGGCTGCAGATTTAGGAATTATTGTCTTAAAGAGGCCATATTATGCCATTTTTCAAAGTCTTGATTTAGTTTTCGGGGTCTGTTAGAATAGGTCTTCATGCTTGAATGTTCAAAAAAAACATTATTTTTTTTTACAATTTTACATTATTACAAGCACCTTTCTTCCTAGTGTGTCAGTAATGCTCTGTTTAGTTCCTCCTTCTGAAAAGCACAGTTTGCTCTGATTGGTTGGATGGACCATTGTGTTGTGATTGGATTGAATGTCTCACTAGAGCTTTATTTGTTTGTTCGGTACATTTCACTGTGGATTCTTTGGTAAATCAGGCGCAGTTTCGGCGCAGGCTTTGCAAACACACTTTTACTGTAAGAAATGGACCCGACATTAATACAACAGCCAGTGAATCAAGCCAGTGACTAAATGATCAAATTGACATTGTTTCTCTTAGTACCATGAAATAATCCGTCATTTAAATTGTGATTAAAATATTTACAGATCGCTGCCTTAATAATCGCTTGAGCTGTCAGTCAATCAGCGCGAGTTAATCAGTGACTCAGTTCTGGACTTTTACCAAAACTCCCGTTATAGTCAATGATACTATCTCTTATTTACATCGTGTTTGCACTGTTAGTTATGATAAATGAGAGTGCAGAAATCAAGTTATGACGGGGGTATATAATGCTCTACACTTTTAGTTACACGATTAGTTACAGTGATGTGAATAAGTTTGGACACCCATGCTAAAGTTGCCTAAAAAGAGGAATAAAAAATCATCTTTTGGATACTGATCTTAATGCCTTAATTAGAAAAATGAGGAAAACTCCAACCTTTAAGGACACAAATTTTCTTTGTGAATGAATAATGTATCATGAATAAATAAATGTTTTTCCTTAATATACAGGGTGCATAAGCCAGGACACCCCTATGTTAAATTCCCATAGAGTCAGGCAGATTTTTATTTTTAAAAGCCAGTTATTTCATGGATCCAGGATAATATGCATCCTGATAAAGTTCCCTTGGCCTTTGGAATTAAAATATCCCCACATCATCACACACCTTCCACCACACCTAGAGATTGGCACGGTTTTACTTCAGTTAGCCTAATAGCTGGTTTGATTTGCATTGAAAGATGGTCTTATGGAAAGTACCCCATGCCAATCTCTAGGTGTGGTGGAAGGTGTGTGATTATGTGTCTATTTTATACTGATGTGGGTCCATTTTATACTCTATTTTATACATATTATCCTGGATCCATGAAATAACTGGCTTTTAAAAATAAAAATAATTAAAAAATCAAAATCAAAAATCAATAAAAATCAAAGGAATTAAAAGGACACCAAAAGGAATCTTTTGGTGTCCTTAAAGATTGGAGTTTTCCTCATTTTTCTAATTAAGGCATTAAGATCAATATCCAAAAGATGATTTTTTTGTATTCCTCTTTTTAGGCAACTTTAGCATGGGTGTCCAAACCTATTCACATCACTGTAATCTCAACAGCTGTAATAGTACAAAAGCAGTAAAAGATTTCAAGAGAGTTACACATGTAATATGTATTCCATATGCAAAGATGTTAGCCAATCACAGCAGTGGGCATTTACAATGCAGTCTCACAGCAGATACGCCCCTCAAAACAGAGAGTTCAAATCAGAGGGCTAAAACTAGTGTAGAAAATGACCTTTTATTTCTAAACTATGACTATTTTTAATGTAAAAATCATACTGACATTTTAACTGCACCCCAAGAAAATACTATAAAATAATACAAAAATGCAGTTCATGACCCCTTTTAAATGATGAATATTGTGACGTGTTCGTTAATGGAAGAAAACTACAATCAATGCGTTTTTGGGAGTGCTTACTGATATGGAGAAGTCTCTTTGGAGTGACTTTGTGCTTGTAAATTTGCTTTCTTAAAAAGCAACATTACACAAAGAAAGTTGAAAGCATAGTAGGTCCTCTTTAACCTGATGTTGTGTTCTCTTTGCCATGTGTATGTGTAGGTGTCGTCCTACGGAGGCTATCTGCGCTACAGCTTGCACACCCAGACGATGCGAGGTGATGCTTTTCTGATGGTTGAGACCTCACGGCCAGACATTATCCTCAAGGTACCAGAGCAGCTGAGACTCTCCCTCTGTCAAGTTTATTTAGAATCGTTACATAAAGTTGAAGTTGAGTGTAACTGAACATATGTGTGTGTGCAGGGGAATCAGATGACTCTTGTGTACATGGAAAGAGAGTATTCCTCTCCTGAATACCCTCATAATGGGATCGTCCACCTGGTGGAGGTGAGGAAACAAACACTACAAAAAAGAATATGGTTTTCAGACATGACCAAACTGAGTTTGTTTGTATGCGTGTGTACAAAATAATTCCACAAATGCGTAGTTGTTGTAACTCGAGTTTCCTCTTTCTCATTTAAAGGAGAGTTTCAGGCACGCTCAGACTGGGAACTCTGTGTCCCGTGAGGAGTTGATGATGGTGTTGGTGGCGCTGGAGTCCCTGCAGATCAGAGCGCTGCACTCTCAGTCGGCCCAGTCCGTGTCGCTGCGCGCTGCTGTGCTGGAGGCGGCAGAGAACCTGCCCTCTGGTCGACATGCCAACAACGTTGAAATTTGTCTGTGCCCAGGACACTATCTAGGAGACTCCTGTCAGGTAGTGAGCTTTAACAAAAACAAGGATTTTATACAATACTTCTATACTATGATTTAATGCTTATTAGAGGTTAAAGTAATATTGGCGTAACAGTTCTGTATTGATGCATTATTTAAACTAGTAGTTCACTTTTGTTTTATTATCACTTTTACTGATAATTTACTCACCCCCATGTCATCCAAGATATCCAAGTCATTCTTTCTTCAGTCGAAAAGAAATTAAGGTTTTTGATGAAAACATTCCAGCATCTTTCTCCATATAATGGACTTCAATGGGAACTAAAACGGTTCAAGGTCCAAAAAACAGTTTCAGTGCAAACTGTTCAAAGGGCTTTAAATGATTTCAGACAATGAATAAGGGTCTTATCAAGCAGAAAGATCGCTAATTTAAAAAGAAAAAAAGTTTAAGTTTTATAAGCTCAAATGGTCGCTTTGCTCTGTTCTGTTGTGACTCTCCTATTCAAACTCGTTTTTTTTCAAAATGAACGAATCTTTTCCCGAGTCAACTTGTTAATTTAGTTCGTTGAATGAACCAAATGACACGAAAAAAGATTCGTTCATTTTGAAAAACGAGTTTGAACAGGAGAGTCACGAACGCGCATCACAGAACAGAGCAAGGTCAACATTTGAGCTTATAAAACTTAAACTTCGTTTTTTTTTTTTTTTAAATGAGCGATCGTTTCACTTGATAAGACCCTTATTCATCGTCTGGAATCGTTTAAATCCCTTTGAACAGTTTGCAGTTTGCGCTGAAACTGTCTTTTGGACCTTGAACCGTTTGGTTCCCATTGAAGTCCATTATATGCAGAAAAATCCTGGAATGTTTTCATCAAAAACCTTAATTTCTTTTCGCCTGAAGAAAGAATGACATGGACATCTTGGATGACATGGGGGTGAGTAAATTATCAGCAAAAGTTTTTTTTTTTTTTAAGTGAACTACTCCTTTAAGAGTGTTTCCACACTTCTTTCTTTTGTTAAACACAAAAGAAGATATGTTCAAGAATGTTGGTAACCAGACAGTAGCCATTGACTTCCATACTAGGGAAAAAATGATATGAAAGTCAATGGTTACCATTAACAACATTCTGTGAAATCTTCTTTTGTGTTCATCAGAAAGAAAGAAACATACAATATGAGGATGAGTAAATGATAACAAATTGTTGGTCAAAACTATCCCTTTAACATGTTCATTTCTTCATCTCCTTCTCTCAGCAATGTGCTCCAGGCTACTACAGAGACACTAAAGGGCTGTTCCTCGGGAAGTGTGTCCCCTGCAACTGTAACGGTCACTCTGATCAGTGTCTGGATGGCTCTGGGATATGTGTGGTGAGTTCAACTCACTAAGTCGTATATAAATCATGTGAGACATCAACATGGGCAATATATTGCTATTGCAAATTCCACTGGGTATAGTAAAATGTCAAACTTCCTGGAAAACAAAGTTGTAAAACCATAAATGGATGTCGGAGCTGACTCAGACCTTCAATTAGCCTTCAGATGAAAGTTTAACTCTTCGTACACAGAACTGCGGCCACAATACTGCTGGAAACCATTGTGAGAAGTGTCAGGGCGGTTTTCACGGTAACAACACAGTTGATGGCCATGCCGTGTCCTGCTCCAGCTGCCCCTGCCCGCTGCAAGTGGCTTCAAACAAGTCAGTGCCCGTTTTTCATCATCTGGAAAACTCATTTACCTTTTTCTGTTTTTATTTTTTATTTTATTTTATTTTATTTTATTCTGTTGATTTGCTTGTGCCAGTTTCTTCCTGGTCTTTAATCCCCCAAAATAGCTGATTTTAGCATCCGTCATTCTCAGAGTAAAGGATGTTTATCTGTTTTATCTTGTTATCAGTTTTGCCATCCGCTGTGTGGAGAAGCCCAAGCATATGCAGTGTCTGTGTATGCCTGGCTATGCTGGATCCAAGTGTGAAAGGTACAGTTATGAAACATCCACTATCCACAAATATGAAACAAACAGCCAAATTTGATTTGAGATTAATTTGTGATTAACTAGATTAATTGATCAGTACATCATATAATTAATTACATAACAACAAAATGTACTCACTTGACAGCCCTAAAATAAAAATGCAGTTTAAATAAAATGATTTAAAATATATAAATTATACATGTGTTCTATTAACCCTCTGGGGTTGTTCGGCCCAAATGGACCCGAAATTTTTTTAAAATCACAGCTTCCTCGGAATGGTCCGAAATTTGGTGACTTTGTTGATATTTGGTATTTGAACACCCAAAAAAATTGGGGACAGAATGTGAATAGACTAAGTGTAGACTAAAATAGTCACACTTGGGGTGTTCGGGTCCAAATGGACCCGCATGGAAAATGAATGGGAAATTGGCAAAAATGTGAAAATACTGAGTTGTTTTGTGTGTACAATCTACAAATCACCCACGATCTTGAAAAAAAGTACACAACAGTGAAGGGATGAATCTATAAATCATCAAGAGTGCAAAACAGACACATCCAGATACACACACACACACAAACACACTTTTATACACGCACACACCAAAAAATTCAGATTATACATGTGTTTTGCATTTTTAAAATGCTCAGTTTGTCCACCAGATGGCATCAATCTCATTTCAAAAATTGCTTTTATGAGGCCTAGGCTTGACTCTAAAATGAAACACAGCTTTAAAAAAAAAAATTAATATTTTTTCTATTATGTTCAATGGGTGGAAATTTTGTCATAATTATTGCCTTAATACTAATTATAATTTTTTTTATATTTGAAATTTTCTCAAAACACCAAAAAAGAAAAGAAAAAATATTGTAAAAAACAAATCATGATTTTTTTTTTTTTTAAATATGAATCCCGCCCTTTGGGTCCATTTGGACCCGAACACCCCGAGTGTGACTCTGAAACGAACAACCCCAGAGGGTTAAATAAAGTATCATTTATAAATTTAAAAATAATACATTATTATTACTATTATTGTTATTAAATAATGAATTACAGTGGACTTAAAAATCATAAATGAAAATCGCTAAATTGCTAATTTTATTCATAATGCAGGTGTGCACCTGGTTACTATGGAAACCCAATGGTGATTGGCAGCACATGCCAGCCGTGCAACTGCAATGGAAACTCAGACCCCAACATGTTGTTCAGCGACTGCCACCCTTTGACAGGCGTGTGTCAGAGCTGCATGCACAACTCCGCCGGGCCGCACTGCGAAATCTGCGCCCCTGGTTTCTACGGTGATGCCATCACAGCCAAGAACTGCACCCGTAAGGCAAATTTATATATTCTCTAATGCACATCTGTCATCTGGAAGGTGTTTAAAGTGTTCTTTATTGTGTTTTTCCCCCCAACTGCACTACCCAGGATGCAACTGTTCTCCTTGTGGCACTGCACATTGTGACCCTCACACCGGGCAGTGCCACTGTAAGCCTGGCGTGCTGGGATCCCACTGTGACAGATGTGAGGTATGTCTGCTTATCTTTTTTGCCTATTTATTGTTTTGTCTCAGCGGTTGGTGGTTATAATGTTTGTTTTTTTAGGATGGGGCATTTGGCTTTGACTCCTGCACTGGCTGCCGTAAGTGTGATTGTGACGCAGCGGCGGCGTTGGTTCAGCCATGTGACCCTGCTAATGGCTCGTGTGCCTGTCAGCCTGGGGTCAATGGGCCGAACTGCCGCCAGTGTGCTCCAGGTTACTGGGACTACAGCCCCAATGGCTGCAAGAGTGAGTCTAAAGCACACATACACGCAACAGGAGGAAATATTACACATGATCTGTTGATTTTAATGAGGGATGTTTGTGTGTGTGTGGTCTGTAGAGTGTGAGTGTAGGGGAGGTCGCTGTGACCCTCGCACAGGAGAGTGCCGCTGCACCACAGGTCTGACAGGGAAGCAGTGTGACACATGTCTCAATCAACACAGTGTTGTAGTGCAACATGGAGTAGATGTGCACTGTCAGCGTGAGTCCTGCTTCACTGGACAACACACACTTCACTCATTTACATATGCATTCATTCATTTTGCTCACTCATTTTTTACAGTACTGTTCAAAAGTTTGAGGTCAGTAAGAAATTTTTAAAGAAAGTAATAGTTTTATTCAGCAAGGATGCACTAAACTGCTCAGACGGTTAAGGCATTTATAACATTAAAAAGATATCTATTTCCAATAAATGAGAGAATATTGAGAAAAATGTATCATGGTTTTAAGAAAAATATGCAACATCACACTGTTTTCAACATTGATAATAAAAATTGAAAATAAAAACAGAATTGCGAGATATAAAGTCGCAATTGCGAGATATAAAGTCAGAATTACATGACATAAAGTCAGAATTGCGAGGATAAAGTCAGAATTGCGAGATATAAAGTCAGAATTGCGAGATATAAAGTCAGAATTGCGAGATATAAAGTCAGAATTGCGAGGATAAAGTCAGAATTGCGAGGATAAAGTCAGAATTGCGAGTTATAAAGTCAGAATTGCGAGATATAAAGTCAGAATTGCGAGATATAAAGTCAGAATTGCGAGTTATAAAGTCAGAATTGCGAGATATAAAGTCAGAATTGCGAGTATAAAGTCAGAATTGCGAGTTATAAAGTCAGAATTGCGAGTTATAAAGTCGCAATTGCGAGATATAAAGTCAGAATTACATGACATAAAGTCAGAATTGCGAGTATAAAGTCAGAATTGCGAGTTATAAAGTCAGAATTGCGAGTTATAAAGTCAGAATTGCTAGATATAGAGTCGCAATTGCGTGTTATAAAGTCAGAAATGCATGATATAAAGTCAGAATTGTGAGATTTAAACTATTCTGAGGGGAAAAAAGTTTTTTTCTCTTAGAATTAGCCTGATAAGTCGCAATTGCGAGTTTATATCTCACAATTCTGAGAAAAGATGTCAGAATTTCTACATATAAATTAGCAATTATGTGATATAAAGTCAGAATTGCGAGATATAAACTCGCAATTGTGAGAAAAAAGTCAGTATTGTGAGATAAAAAGTCGCACTTCTGTCTTTTTTTCTCAGAATTGCGACTTTATATCACCCAATTCTGACTTTATATCTCGCAATTCTGACTTTATATCTCGCAATTCTTACTTTATATCACGCAATTCTGACTTTATATCTCGCAATTCTGACTTTATATCTCGCAATTGCGACTTTATATTACGCAATTCTGACTTTATATCTCGCAATTCTGAGATATAAAGTCAGAATTGCGAGTTATAAAGTCAGAATTGCGAGTTATAAAGTCAGAATTGCGAGATATAAAGTCAGAATTGCGAGATATAAAGTCAGAATTGCGAGTTATAAAGTCAGAATTGCGAGATATAAAGTCAGAATTGCGAGATATAAGTCAGAATTGCGAGTTATAAAGTCAGAATTGCGAGATATAAAGTCAGAATTGCGAGTATAAAGTCAGAATTGCGAGTTATAAAGTCAGAATTGCGAGTTATAAAGTCAGAATTGCGAGTTATAAAGTCAGAATTACATGACATAAAGTCAGAATTGCGAGTATAAAGTCAGAATTGCGAGTTATAAAGTCAGAATTGCGAGTTATAAAGTCAGAATTGCTAGATATAGAGTCGCAATTGCGTGTTATAAAGTCAGAAATGCATGATATAAAGTCAGAATTGTGAGATATAAAGTCAGAATTGTGAGATTTAAACTATTCTGAGGGGAAAAAAGTTTTTTTCTCTTAGAATTAGCCTGATAAGTCGCAATTGCGAGTTTATATCTCACAATTCTGAGAAAAGATGTCAGAATTTCTACATATAAATTAGCAATTATGAGATATAAAGTCAGAATTGCGAGATATAAACTCGCAATTGTGAGAAAAAAGTCAGTATTGTGAGATAAAAAGTCGCACTTCTGTCTTTTTTTCTCAGAATTGCGACTTTATATCACCCAATTCTGACTTTATATCTCGCAATTCTGACTTTATATCTCGCAATTCTTACTTTATATCACGCAATTCTGACTTTATATCTCGCAATTCTGACTTTATATCTCGCAATTGCGACTTTATATTACGCAATTCTGACTTTATATCTCGCAATTCTGAGATATAAAGTCAGAATTGCGAGTTATAAAGTCAGAATTGCGAGTTATAAAGTCAGAATTGCGAGATATAAAGTCAGAATTGCGAGATATAAAGTCAGAATTGCGAGTTATAAAGTCAGAATTGCGAGATATAAAGTCAGAATTGCGAGATATAAAGTCAGAATTGCGAGTTATAAAGTCAGAATTGCGAGATATAAAGTCAGAATTGCGAGTATAAAGTCAGAATTGCGAGTTATAAAGTCAGAATTGCGAGTTATAAAGTCAGAATTGCGAGTTATAAAGTCAGAATTACATGACATAAAGTCAGAATTGCGAGTATTAAGTCAGAATTGCGAGTTATAAAGTCAGAATTGCGAGTTATAAAGTCAGAATTGCTAGATATAGAGTCGCAATTGCGTGTTATAAAGTCAGAAATGCATGATATAAAGTCAGAATTGTGAGATATAAAGTCAGAATTGTGAGATTTAAACTATTCTGAGGGGAAAAAAGTTTTTTTCTCTTAGAATTAGCCTGATAAGTCGCAATTGCGAGTTTATATCTCACAATTCTGAGAAAAGATGTCAGAATTTCTACATATAAATTAGCAATTATGAGATATAAAGTCAGAATTGCGAGATATAAACTCGCAATTGTGAGAAAAAAGTCAGTATTGTGAGATAAAAAGTCGCACTTCTGTCTTTTTTTCTCAGAATTGCGACTTTATATCACCCAATTCTGACTTTATATCTCGCAATTCTGACTTTATATCTCGCAATTCTGACTTTATATCTCGCAATTCTGACTTTATATCTCGCAATTCTTACTTTATATCACGCAATTCTGACTTTATATCTCGCAATTCTGACTTTATATCTCGCAATTGCGACTTTATATTACGCAATTCTGACTTTATATCTCGCAATTCTGAGAAATAAAGTCAGAATTGTGAGATAAAAAGTCAGAATTTATTTTATTTTTATATTCAGTGGCGGAAACAAGCTTCCATACTCACTCAATAACTGAATAATTTAGTAAATTTATTTGATTAGGATAAACCCCTTGAGATGCAACATCTCGTTTTTGAGGGGGGTCCTAATTCATTGAGTCATTAATTAATTCACTCTTTCAATACAAAGGCAAAGTAAACAATGTTTTTTGTAGGTTGCTCAGAGTTCATTTCACTCATTAGATGTGATTGAATGATGATCAAATGATTGTTGTGCATTATGTATAGCCTGTGACAGCTGTGTGATGGTTCTGCTGGAGGATCTGGACAAGATAAACCAGCTTTATCAGTCCGTCGCCAATCAGCTGACCAACCTCAATGCCAGCTCAATGGCCTGGACTCAACTAAACCGCCTCAGTGAATCTATGGAGGACATTGCCGTGAGTCTCGCTTTCTTTCAGACACAAACACTCTCTCAGCTTTTACATTTTAGGATTTCCCCCACTTTAAATTTTAGTTGTGTGATATTATAATTATAACCAACTATAATTTTATGCTACAGAATGCCATAAGAAACTACAACAGCACTCTGGATGAGAGCAGGAAACGGGCCGATTTGCTGGAGGGGGAGCTGCAAATCATTGATTCGGATATTAAAGAGTTAGATGAGAAGGTATGACATGCCACCAGATCAACTCATTGTTTTCAAACCAAAGGGACTTTAAAACCATTTGACCATATTGACTGTGTCTCTGTGTATTAGGCATCGGTCACGCAAAAGAAAGGAGATGCTTTAGAGGACAACACTAACTCCACACACACTAGAGCACAAGACCTGCTTGGATTCATCAAAGGCATCATGAGAGATGTGCAAGGTGGGAATGTGACAAAGTAGAGCAGATACTTGGAAAAAAATCCCAGTCTTATTACATTTACCCTTTATAGTTAAATATATTACAGCTACATTCAACTGACAATTTTTCTGCATCTACCCAGACATTATACTGCAAGTCAACCAGACTGCACGGAATGAGACCAAGGCGATCGATGAGAAGGATTTCGCTGGAAAGATAGCAGAGGTGCTGTCTATGCTCAGAGACATGCGCTTCAGGAGCTTTGACTTCCAGATGAGACAAGCAGGAAATGAGCTGGAGCAAGCCAACAAGTGTGAGTGACAGGAGTCTATAAGAAATGTTCAGCAATTTCAGCCTCTTTCATTTTATTGATCGTTTTACAACCTTTCGAGGCATATAATCCTTTGTGAGTACTTGATGTTGGATTGGACAAATGGGAAACACTTTACTTAAAGCCTTTATATATAATGCATAATAGTAAAAGTATTTTTAATGCATTAAGTATGCCATGTAATGCATCTCACCACAGTTATAATACATTTTAATACTTATCTATTCAAGGTTACACTTTTAGAAATTATAATGCAATCACAAACAACTATATTCAGATAACAAGGAATCTGCTAATATCATAAAGCCTTTTAAGTTTGGTTACAATTATTTGTAAAAAAAAAGTAACATTAGGAATACTTTTATAATCCATTATACATAAAGTCTTCAAAAAAAGTTTTACTGAAAAAAATAAATCTAGACTACTTAATAATAAAAAAAAAGATTACCATTTTGTGTTCACATTTATATGTGCTATGTGTTTTTACTGTGTTTAAAGGGGATAGACCTTGTTCTTTATAGTTGCTGTCTCTCTGTAGTGGTAGATCGTGTGAAAAATGAGTTTGCAAAACGGACGTTACATAATGAAGCTGTGGCAGAGAACATCAAAAACAAACTGAACCAGTTCAACCAGCAGCTGATGGACCTGAGAGATGCCCTGAATCAGGCCGTCAACAACACCGCACACACCGTAGAAGCCAACAACATTAACCAGAAAAGCTTGGAGGAGCTCCAGGTAATCATTCAAACACACGGACGGACACGCACCCAGGATTTGGAAAAATTCTGGAATTGTTTTTGAATTGGCCACACATTATATTCATGGGAATCTGTATATACGTTTTTGATGGATTTGCTGGAAGAACTATTTACTGCTTTTCAATTCAAAATAACATTATTGGTTTTTTCTAGAAAATACTAAATAACCTTCGTGAGAAGCAGAAGGAGGTGGAGAACCTGAAGCAGATGGCCGAGGATGATGTGACCCAGGTCAACGATCTGCTCTCCATGCTCCAGGACTCCAAAGAGGTTTGTAGAATCATGACATTTCTGTTGTTACCATCAAAGAGCATCACTGAGCACATGCATGCTGTGTTCATGCTATCAGGATTATGAGCGTCTGGCCGCTCAGTTGGACGGAGCGAGACAGCCCTTAGCTGAGAAGGTGCAGAAGTACGCTCCAGCCGCCCAAAAAATTCCCCTGGTGGAGGCTGCAGAGGAACACGCTGAAATGCTGGACCAGCTCGCCAAGAATATCTCCAGGTGTGTGATCCATATGTGGTCAACTTGAGGGCCGTACACACCGGGACGAATATCAGCGCACATTATTCGCCAGTGTTTTTCAACGCGTTTTTTGTGTTCACACCCAAGCGATTTTCGCTGACGATGAGCCGAGTGAACATGCAAAATCATTCCCTGACATTAGATGGCGCCCATTTGCTCTGCAATACCTGCAAGATTTTTGTAGTCGCTGTCGCGTTTGTCATAGTTCTTTACGTTCTAACACCAACGAGACCAGCGGCTTTACATTCATCTTGCCTTGCATCTTCCTTGTCTTATTTCTTCCTGGCAGGGTAGATGGCGACGCTACTTGGCGTAGATCTTCTTTGCTTTTACGAATGAGTGCTCGGCAAGACCGTTTTGTTTTTGAGGGCGCCCAAGTTGTGTTTTACTCTAACTTCGGAAGCTCCAAACACGTGAGCAAAAGCGGCAATCTCATCGGTCGGGTAGTTTTTGACGTGGTGCGTCAAACTAAAAACACGAACCTGCACTTTGCGCGTGGCGTTTTCCGTATCGTGTGCACACTCACAATGGCGCCCTTTGTTTAGTCACGAGGTGTTAAACGTCGGCAAATATCGCATGCGATATGACTTAATAACGAATGACTTAAAGCGCTGAATTCTACTGTAATTCGGCCAGTAGTTGGCGATGTCACTTTGTAAGGAAACACTATGCGCCTATAGACTGAACACATAATACGTATGTGCATGAAATCACCGTTTTCAAAAATTCACGTTTTTGTGGTTTACACTTTGACAATAATTTTAATCATTTTCAAAAACCTGCAGTTTGAAACCGTTGAAACGCTTTCATAAGTTTGCATTTTCAGGCCCCCAAACCGCCAATGTCATGTAAATCAATGGCCAAAACACATAAAAAAAAGTTTTCCATTTTTTGTTGAAAACTAAAGGATTCTGGGGCTTGTATCAGTCTGATAGTAGCACTCTGATGCCCAATGCAATGCCTGTATACTTAATAGTAGCAAAGGCGACAACCACAAAGTTGCTGAAGTGAACAATTATTTTACACAAAACAAGTTTATTCATAAAACACATTTCATACACATTGAAAAAGTGCTTTACACAGACATTAAAAACTAGGGCTGTCAAACGATTAATCGTGATTAATCGCATCCAAAATAAAAGTTTGTGTTTACATAATATATGTAGGTGCACTGTGTATAATTATTTTATATATATAAAGACACACACATGCTTGTATATATATATAAGAAATATTTTCATGTTTATACGGTATATAGATTAATATATAATTTATATTATTTGTAAATATAAATATTTAATATATAAAAAATATTTTTCCCTAAAAATATTCATGCATGTCACAGGATGAGGTGGTGGAGTGCAAGAGTGCAGGCAGAAGTAGCGGGAGGAATCCAGATTAACAAAGAAGCGTATTTATTTTAAACATACAGGCAGGAGGACGGGGTTTCACAGAGGTAACATTCAACATCGACCGACAACCATAGGTAAAACAGAGGGAACTAAATACACAGAATAATCAAACATAATGGGGTGAGAACAGGTGAAACAGATGATGATGACGAGGAACAGGTGGCTGATGAGGGAGTGAACACGGGATAGGGTGACGAGAGGATCCTGGGAAGTGTAGTGCTGAAGACAAGACAGACTGGTGCAGACGGAGGACTGTGACAATGCATGTGTATATATATATATATATATATATATATATATATATACACAAAATAATTATACACAGTGCACCCACATATATTATGTAAGCACAAACTTTTATTTTGGATGCGATTAATCGCGAATAATTGTTTGACAGCCCTAATTAAAACAGAAAACAAAAGTAAAGATAATTTTTTAAAAATAATTAAAGTAACAAAAATGGCCATTATTATTTAAAAAAAAGTGCATTAAAGGACAAAAACTGAAATAAAATTATGCAGTGCATTGATTAAAAATTCAGCACAGTGCTAATCAATAACACAATTGCCATAATTGCCAAAGCATTCATTGTGCCATACTGAACGTTGCACTTTCTCTTATTCATAGTAATATGAGTGCACTTTGTATATCTAAAGTCTTTGGGATTAGTCAATATGGGCATGGCCATATATTGTGCACATACTTGTATTCTCTGATGTAACCTCTTCTAACATGTTGAATGTTTTTTAATATGTAATATTGCCCTATGGTCATGTGTTTGTTGTTGTGCAGTCTGATATCCGGCTCCAATCAAGGCGGTTTCATACAGCGTGCTCTGAACGCATCTCGCGCGTACACTAACATTATAAACACTATACTGGAATCTGAGACTGCTACTAAGAAAGCCAATGAAGCTTCTACTGAGGCTCTGGAGGTACAGTCAACATGAATACATACACTTAGAGTTTATTCACCTTTGTAAGTCACACACATTTAGATTTGTATTGTATTTTTATATGATCTAGAACATAAAGGACAAAGACCTGCCTCTACAAGCTGCTGCACTGAAGAATAAGAGTATTGAGCTTGTGAAGGCAGCAGAGGAACTGAATAACAGCAGTCAAAGTAAGAACAGCAAACTCTACTCTGGATCTGGATCTAACTGCCACTTTGCACACTTCTATTAAGGTACATCTTTGTTGTTGTGAACCTCTGTCTAATGTTGGCCTATACTATATATTTGTCAGGTTTAAAGCCACGTGTGGACTCCATACAGAAAGGTTTGCAAGATGCTGAAAAGAAGAAAGAGAAGATGCTGCAAGACCTCAAGAACATTCAGGATAATCTTAACGTCAGCAGAGGTCAGGGGTCAAAGTCCTTAGTCTTCCAAGGTCCATTGTGACCTAACTAATAACAAGCTAAATAGACTACCATTCAAAATGGGGGGGGGTTGGTAAAATGTTTTTGGAAGATGTGTCTTCTTCTCACCAAGACTGCATTTACTTGCTCAAAAATACAGTTAAACTAGTAAGATTGTGAAATATTTATTACAGTTTTAAATATCTTTTTTCTATTTGAATATATTTTAAAATAAAATTAATTCCTGTGATGCCAAAGCTAGATTTTCAGTTTAATTAACCCAGTCTTCAATGTCACATGATCATTCAGAAATCATTTTAATATGATGATTTGCTGCTCAATAAACATTTCTGATTATTATCAATGTTAAAAAAGTTGTGCTGCTTAATATTTTAGTGGAAATGTGACACTTTTTTCAGGATTCTTGAATGACTAGAAAGTTCAAAATAACGGGATTTATTTGAAATCTTTTGTAACATTATTAATGTCTAAAGTACTGAAACAATTAGTAAATTAATTATCAATGTCACTTTTGATCAATTGAATGCCTCCTTGCTGGCTAAAAGTATTATTTCTTCTTACTGACCCCACACTTTTGAACGCTAGTGTATATATTAGAGTCTTTCGAGATAAGTTTAGCTGTATTAAATCAAAACCATGACCTAAACATTATTGCTGAAATGTGTTTGAAATGTTTCAGAAGACATAGCGAACGACATCACAGCGGCTAAGAGTGCAGTCGAGCAGGCTAACAACACGGTGGCTAATGTTAGCGATGCGCTGGCTCCGATTCAGAAGCAGCTGGAGGAATGGCAGAAGCAGTACGGAGACTCCAATGCCACCAGCGACGATATCAACAAAGCCCTCAGTGACGCCAATAAGTCAGGTGTGTGTGATAGTGAGCGTTCGTGAGTGAGCATGTGTGACCTTGACCTGCCTTTCACACAGAGTCCAATGTGTTTCCATGTTCCTGCAGTGGTGGCACTGAGCGACACTCTTCCTCAGCTGATAAAGAAGCTGGATCGTCTGCAGAACACCTCATTTCAGCCGTCCAACATCTCCGACAGCATCCAGAGGATCCGTCAGCTCATTGAGAAGGCTCGCAACGCCGCCAACAAGGTACAGCTCTTTGAAAAAAGTGGATTCTGGATGAATTGAGAATCACAATTGTTTAAAACAGAGATCACATTTCTGATTGGACAACTGAACAAAATAACGTCACTAGAGGTTCTGACAAAATGCTTAATGCTTATTAATTTGAATGATTCAGTGACTCACTTATAAAGACTTCCCTTGTTTCATTACTGGATGAATCAGTGTTTTTGAACGAATCTCTTGAATGATTCAACGGCTGATACATTAACTGTCATCAGCCACCTACTGGTGTAATGATGCAATTGATCTTTATTTGAAGCGTCAATTTACTTTACAAGGTGATTTACTCTATTTTGATCTCTACTGTAGACATCAGTGTTTATATCTGAACTATAAACTTTTATCCCAGTACTTCTGTGATCATTTGAATTGCTGTAACACAGAAATATTGATACTGTGTGGTTGAAAAGACTTGTTGACATGACAACTGCTCTCTCTGGATCACAAGCAGATCGGATTGTTCGCTGTGATCGTACTTGTCGTAGTCAGAGACGAATCGCTGTTGTTTTGAAATAAGATCACGAGGGTGTTTGAATTGAGATCCCGAACTTTTAATGATTATACTAAAGTTTTCTCCGTATTCCATAAAGTGATGCTACAGGCAATGACTCGACTGTCCTTGCTTCAGGTGACCGTGTCAATGCAGTTTAATGGGAAGTCAGGAGTACAAGTGAGGAGGCCCAGTAACGTGGCCGACCTGGCAGCTTATTCATCACTGCAAATGTACATCAAGCTACCACGTGCCGCTCGTAGACGACGGCAAACCCAAACCACCAAACCCCAGTTCGTCTTCTACCTTGGAAACAAAGACGTAAGCCAAATTCCTCAGCCTGACAGTGATTTTTACTTTTTGTATGTTATGCAAATTGAGCTTTATGATATTTTGCAAGTATTATTCTATTGTTATTTTAAAGTCACACGTGTATAATTGAATTTAAACACAAGCGTCTGTGCTGTATATGTGTTTATAGTCAAGTAAGGACTATATGGCAATGATGCTGGAAGGAACAAAGCTGCGCTGGTACTTTAATGTGGGAGGAGATACAGCACAGGTGCTGATGACTGAGGGCGTGAATAGTGAATACTTCAACAAACTCGTCCTGGAGAGGTGGGAAACATGCACAGCATCATACCGACACACATCTGTTGGGCTTAAGCTTCATTGATATTATTTTCTAGCTGTATTTCCTTTACACTTCTACTGTGTTTGTGTATTGTGTGTGTTCAGGACTTTACAGTATGGTCAGATGGCAATGTCTACAGATTCAGAAGGCACAAATACAGTTAAACAAATCACGGAGGCAGGAGGAGAGAATGGCCTGCTCAACCTGCCAGCTGAGGAGACCGTGTTTTATGTCGGAGGTTATCCCAGGACTTTCAGTGTGAGTAATGCTGAACACTTGTCTATGGAGCGGAATAGAATAGAGACTCGGGATTGGGCACTTTTGACTTGGGCCAATAAGAAAACACCACCTAGAACTCCCTAGCAATAATGCAATAAAGGTTGTAAATTATAACCTTTAAATGATGCACTATATATGCTACTGTTTCAGTCGTGGATCAAGGATTCATTAATTTGATCAAAATTGATAGTAAAGACATTTAAAATGTTATATTTCAAATCAAATCAATCTTTTTGAACTTTTTTATTTATAATAGATTCCTGAAATAAGAATTATCATGAGCATCAAATCATCATATTAGAGTGATTTCTGATGGATCATGTGACACTGAAGACTGGAGTAATGGTGCTGAAAATTGTGCTTTGATCACAGGAATAAAGTACTTTTCATAATATCTATTCTATTATATTCTAATAGGAAACAGTTTTTTGAAAATGTAATAATATTTCAGAGTTTTACTTTTGATCAAATAAATGCAGCCTTGGTGAGCATAAGAGACAATCTTACAAAAGCATTATAAAATCTTACCAAGCTCAGACGTAGCGAATATAATGGTACCATAACATTTATTGGCCGATGTTATATATATTTTCATTTATTGTTTTCAGGTCAGTATTGGATATTTAATAATTTGCCCTGTTTTTAAATTACATATGCCATCATCTAACTCTCACTTAAAGTTCATCCTTAAAAATACTTAATAATTTAATGTCGTCACATTTATTATATAGCGCCTTTGCTATAATGAACAGGAAAATTAATATCTTAATATTGCATAATTCAGCTGTAAAGCATTTCTACAGGAGACACTAGTGTCATCCTCCAGCTCAATTCAGTTCAAGTTTTGTTCTCAAATGATAGTGTCAGTGCAGTCAAATGAATAAAATTACTGCTGAATATTAACTTAAGCAAGTCAAAGGTTTCAATGGCAAGGAAAAATTAGCTTACAGTAATGGAGTAAAAAAAAACCTGTTAAATCTTTAGCAAATCTAAAAATGGATATCCATTTGTTCATACTGTACATTATATTTTTTCAAGATACCTAAATTCACTTGTTTTTTTGTGTTTTTTCATTTTGTATTTAACCAGAGAAAATATAGAATTTTAAAATCGGACGTTGTTTATTGTTCATCTGCAATACAATGAATCTAAATATCAGTTTATACGTGTCATAAAGAATTTTAATATTAGTGCATCTCAAGCAAGAATTATCTGAAATCTCACAATCTCAATGTTTGTCTCTCTCAAACACTCACAGCCTCCTGTGGATCTGAACATAACATCTTCAAACTTCTTCAAGGGCTGCCTGGAGTTGCTAAGTCTAAACGAAGAACTAATTAGCCTCTACAACTTTGAGGAAACCTTCCAAATGAACACCAACACCGACCTCCCTTGTTCACGGTCAGAGGGGTTTTTATTTGACTCTTTGTGAGAGTGTGTTATTCATGTGTTATATCATCACTTCATGTGTTAAAACAGGAAGAGGCCATCCAATACGCCCGAATGGACAGTTGATGGAGTGTATTTTGATGGATCAGGCTATGTTGAGGTTTTGTTCGAAACTATGAAGGACGACCGTGTGTTTGAGCAGAATGTCAAACTCATCTCGCAAAACGGCATTCTGCTGTCGTTCCAAAGAGACGTGAGACTTCTTGTCTTTTGTATGATTGGTGAATTTTAGGCACGTTATCTTGAGTTATTGTCATTTTTCTGTCGATTGTCCCTTCTCAGAATAAGTATGTGACTGTGGCTGTGCATGGTGGCCTTCTGAAAGTCTTCTATAACGTTGAGGGGACGTTGTCCGAGCTTACCGACTCACAACAGTCAAAAATCAAAATCGGCAATGCTCAGGCCAAATTTGTGAGTGAAACCCTCTATTTATTCCTACCAAATGCCTAGATTGTATTTTTTACGTTTTATTCATTTAAATGTTTTCTTTGTTTTTTTGTTTTCAGTTGGATGTTATCTTTCAACTTTCCAAAGGTGAAATGCTAGTGAGGTTAGATCGTCAGAAGGTCTACTCGCTTTCCAGTAAAGAGCTCAACTTTACAGGAAGATACTTCCTGGGTGGAGTGCCAGAGGACCAGATGCCTGAAAGGTGACCACGCAGATATTTCCATTGAGAAGTCATATTTAGATCCATTTTGGCGTAGGCTGTGTAATTAACTACTGTATCTGTTCATATCATTGCAGTTTAAAGAGCGTGTTTCATAAGCGTGGCTCCATAAAGGGCTGCCTTAGGACCATAAAGGCCTTGAGAAGCTTTGTTCAAATTAAGACCATGAAGAGTGTGGGGATCAGCTATGGCTGTCCAGAAGACCTGCTGGTGAGAGCCTCATCATGCATGCCTCTTTAGGGTTGGGAATCCACATTCAGATCTGCTCATAGTGTTGGAATAACTGCGTTCTTCTGCAATGAGGGAACACACTTGTATTCACTCAGTTATTTGTGAAAAAAGAGGCCTCCAAAACCTGGGATATGAAGTAACGACTGCTGCTATGGAAAAGTCTTAAAGTCTTAAATCTTTCTTTTCTCCTTAAAACTCACCTTTGATCACCAACATGCCATATTTGTCTTAATATAGCTTGAATGTAACTCTACAGCCTTGCTTCATTTAGTATACATGGTTCTATGAATATGCAAATCAGCCCCGCCTCCACTCACTCACACCAGCTAATAAAAATGTGTTGCTAAACTCAAACAAACCACGTTCCCATTCGCCAACTCGGAGTCAGACAGCTGCCTCCTTACAAACACTTTAAAGGTGCATTATGCAACATTTCATGTTAAAAATAGCCGTTTTTCTAACCCATACAATTGCCTTATGGTCTGAATGAGCCCTTCTCTGATCACTGCGATTGCCTCTATAATCCTGTACAGTAAAATAAATAAGAGGGATTCGGGCTCGAATTTGAGACTGGGCGTGACGTCATGCGCGTTCCCGCTCGCCTGGCTATGTCTGGCAGGTTTGTGTATTCGCCGCCATTCTCCGTATCAGCGAAGACAACTCGAGCGACACAACTTTAGTCAACTTTCCACAAAAGTAGAAGATGGATTCAAAGAGACCGGCTTGTAGTTCATTCCAAACTCCATGTAAGACAAAGAAAATGCAACTTCTGTCTAGTGCCAGGCGTCGGAATAAGACGAGAGTCGACATCGGGAAGCTTTCAACAAATGGAGAGATCCAAAATGGAGAGTCTGCTCTTGGGCTCAAACGGGATCCTATACAAAGTAATAACTTATATTGTTCATGAACGTGTTTCCATAATGATACAATCAGAAGTGGAAACAGTAAGCACATAAAACAGTTCAACATGGAGATAGATGGAAACAAAAACCAAAGTTTTCTACCACCCCCGTTTCCCCCTCACACACACATAAGTGTGTAATTTACTCAAATGACTTGTAGATTTATTACTTTATTACTTCATTATGACTGTAATAAAAGATGTGTGCGGCTGATGCTCCTTTGGTTATGAACAGCTCGCGCAAACGTGCGTGTGTGTGTGATCCTTTTTACAGTCTATTGTGTGATCCATGAGCGCGCACACATCTGGTTGCAGTTTCGCTTGTCACCAGTGGGGGCGTAGTTCTGCAAAAACTCAGGGACTTGCGTTTTGCACCTTTAAACAACTTAGATAGAATGTCTAACGCCAGACCACGTATCATTGAGAATGAAACGTGGTCTGGAAACCACATTTAAATTTTCTCGTATTTGAGGCGTGGTTTACGAATGCCCAGAACCGTATTATTGGGTGCTACGAACGTTTATCAAATGCGCCTGTGGTCCCTTCCCGTTTTGTGATTGGTTCCCTATTTCAGGGGAAAATTTGGTTCATGGTATCCAGACTGCCTAGCAGCATGAATAAAATCGTGCTGCGGCAAGGCAGAATGGGGAAACCCAGGCTGTAGAATGTCAGTGCCAGTGGAGAAAGGCATATAGTTCATCATAACATCATATACATAATAAGTGAGAATAAAATAATAATAATAAAAAGAGGCTAAAATCGCTCTGCAGAATCAGAATTAGAACCAAAATCTGGAAAGATGTTATGATTCTCAACCCTACTGTTTTCACTGCACATGACCTCTACTGTACCGAGTTAAGACGTGTGTTTATGTGTGTTTGTTTTTTAGTTTACTCGTGAGGCTCACTTCACTGGTGATGGTTACCTAGGCTTAAAGATGGAGAATGTACTGGATCTTCCAGAAAACTTGTATGCTGGCATCGGCTTCAGAACAGATCAGCAAAATGGACTCATGTTTTACCATCAAGGCGGGGTACAAATCACTCGGATCACAGTTTTTCTTATCATATTTGAAGCACATAAAACAATATAATGTTTGTGTCTCTTCAGAGTGATGTGTGTCAGGTGGTCTTAAACAGCGGCCATGTAGTAGTAAGTGCTGGCAACGAAGGAGTCAAGTCTCAGAAGACATACAACGACGACAACAGTCACTATGTTGCATTTTACCGCAACGCAAATGGGTACGCCACTATGTTTGTTATAGATATATTTTTAGATTGTGTTTGTGTACAGGGTTAAGACTATTTCTGTCTTTTGTTTAGGTTGCGCATTTATATAGATGATGTCCTTGAGAGTGGAGGAGAAGCTGTCAGTGCGGGCACCAGCAGGGCGGCGCTGCTGCCTGACATTACCTATGTGGGCGGCACACCCGTGTCAAACGGCCTCACCAACCTCACTGGCTGCCTCAGCAACTTCTTCTTGAAGAGGTGTGTGTGTGTGTGTGTGTGATGCTGAGAGTGAGCAATGATGAATCATGCTAAATGAATCATCCAATTGAATCTCATGTATGAATGTATAGGCTGTATGAAAGGTTACAGTTAGATCTGCTGTTTTAATTTCTGCATTGTGTTCTTAGAACTGATGAAACCAAGGTCGTAGATCTGAAATTAGCTCAAGAGGGACACAAATACACCTTTGTTTGCCCCGCCGCTTCAGTCCCACTGGAGATCCTGGATTCACCACGACGAAAGAATCCAAAGGTACTGATTTAAAGACTGAAGAATGTTTTATTTTATATATATATATATTAGGGCTGTCAAACGATTAGTCGCGATTAATCACATCCAAAATAAAAGTTTGTGTTTACATAATATATGTGGGTGCACTGTGTATAATTATTTTGTATATATATATAAATACACACACATGCATGTATATTTAGTAAAAATATTATTTATATATAAATTATTTATATATAATATAAATTATACATAAATCTATATACAGTAAATCCATGAAAATATTTCTTAAATATATACAAGCAGGTGTGTTTATTTATATATATAAAATAATTATACACAGTGTACCCACATATATTATGTAAACACAAACTTTTATTTTGAATGCGATTAATCACGATTAATCGTTTGACAGCCCTAATATATATATATATATATATATATATATAATCATATTTTAATAAGAACACATAAATATTTTATTTTGAATATTATATTGTTTAACATTGTAGAATCATTATTTTAATAAGAACACATAGTTTATTTTATAAATATTATTGTTTTTATGAATGTTAAGTAATGAAATAATCACTTTATTTTATTAAGAAAATGTTTATACATTTTAATGCAGAAGGAAGAGTTCATTTTTGTTCATATTAATTAGTTCTTGATTATATTAGTTTATTATATGATCATTTCTATTAAATATTCTAATTATTTTAAAAGAGCATATGAAATATGTGTGTTTGTAAAAATACAGAACAAGCCTCAAGGAAGTTCGAGAACTCGATTGCTGCTCAAGTCCTGCCAGGGAGAGATGTCCGTGCAGGAGGTCGACGCCCACCATTTCAGTGGCTCCTCCCACAGCCACCTGAGATTTGATTCACTGCCTCAGGCGTTTAGCAAGGCGTGAGTGTTTCAAAAAACTGCTTTAAACTAGCCTAGAAATCTAGACGCACCCTAGCGGCAGCAAAAAAGCCAGTGGGGTCTAGCAACTCTCCATAGACGTTTTAGCTGGAAAAAACAAACTCTGGTCAGGCCAATCACATCGTGTATAGAGTCGACGGGCTTAACATAACAACGACGGAGTTGCGACGGTTCACTGCTACTTGAAAACAAAGAATGGCTGCTGCTGACGAACAGCTGTCTTTCGATTCGTCTTTGACCGCTACTCTGGATAATTTGAACTTAAGCTTTTCTTTGAAACCAGAACAAAGAACGGCATTTGAGTCATTTTAAAGTCAGTTCGGAGTTTTGCCGACTGGATACAGTAAAAGTTTAATATATCAAATTGCTCCACTGGTGGGAAAACGCATGGGACTCAGCCGTCACCTTCTTCGTTGCTCTGATTGGTTGTAGGGCTATCCAATTGCGTGCAGCGAGAATTTGAAAGACAACTGTTGATCCCGCCCCTCGGATTGAGCCCTGTCAATGATGAGTTCCCAGAGCTACTTTTGATAGGTCTGGCATGCCAGGCTAGCTTTAAACCACATGTAGTTGATAAACTCTTGTTATGACTGATGGCTAAATCAATGGCTGATATTAAAGTTGTGTACTTTGTATGTTTTGTCATTAAAACACACTAAAAATAAAGTCAGTACTTTTGATATTACATGTCAAAACTAGATGATTACTGATTAACTTTAAGTGATCATTAGATTACAGAAAATGTAATCTAAATGTAAAGATATGGTAAATGAGCATGCACTGTTAAAAATCTGTAAAATATAAATAATATTAATCAAAAAAGTAACTAATATCAAAGATCAAAAATCTACGGTAACGTATAATGCATTGTAAACTTCATTTGCAGGCCACACATCTCTCTGGGTGTGCGCATGAACTCTTCGAGTGGACTGGTTTTCCACGCAGGAGAGAAGGGCCAGAGAACCATGACGCTCTCTGTGTCTGATGGCCATCTGACGCTGAAGGTCAATGGCGGGCGGAGGAAGACTACAATGCGCAGCACAAATAAATACAACGACGGCCTGTGGCACACGGTTAGTATGTGGACGGCATGTTTTTGGACATAAATGTGTAATTATTTCAAAATCTCTCATTTTTTACAATGCACTCACGCAGGTGATTGTGAAAGTGGAGGGTGACAGGGCCTATCTGATAGCGGACGGCATCGACACCCAGAACAAGAAGGTGACGGGTGGAGGGAGGAGTCAGTTTGGTGCTCCTTTCTACATCGGTGGACTTCCCTCAGACCACAGCGCAGCTGAGGTAAACGCACACTATAGCTCTCTTCAGAGCCACTGAACCAGAGCTGCCAACCTTTGACTTTAGGCGTGAGACTTCTCCAACGGGAGGGGGGGTCTGCACACGCAAAGTCTCTCGCTCACTTACCTCTCTGCCGTCGTGTGCGGTTAGGGGCTCAACATCTGTCTCGCGTGCACGCTCGCTCTAGATCAGGGCATTTTAACTAATTTGCGGTAAAACTAGTCGATCACGAGTGGCTCAACAGGTAGATCTATAGATAAACGTATCTTTCAGGCATTTGATGGACCAGGTTGACACTTCAGCGTGAGAAATCAATCGGGGGTGTGGCGTCAGAGAACCTGACTGAACCTACAGTCACACTGCACCGAAACACTCAACATTGGCGGAAACTCAACCCGTCACAAATATTGCAAAGCAAATGACTCAAAATTGAGTTGCACGCACAAATGTTGGATAAGAAATGTTCGTTTTAATTCGATTGAACTATTTTTATTTCTATTTTAATAGTAATATTTTATTTAGATAATAATGTAAAAATATAAATATATTTGTTTGTTCTATTGTTTTAATATTGTATTATTTTGTTGGTAATAAATCATTATTAAAGGAGTAGTTCACTTTTGAAAAAACTTTTGCTGATAATCTACTCACCCCCATGTCATCCAAGATGTCCATGTCTTTCTTTCTTCAGTCGAAAAGAAATTAAGGTTTTTGATGAAAACATGCCAGGATTTTTCAATGAATAAGGGTCTTATCAAGCGAAACGATCACTCATTTAAAAACAAAAATGAAACTAATCATCAAAATGAACTAATCTTTTTCCGAGTCAATTCGTTTGTTTTGATGATTAGTTTCATTTTTTTTTTAAATGAGTGCTCGTTTCGCTTGATAAGACCCTTATTCATCGTCTGGAATCATTTAAAGCCCTTTGAACAGTTTAAAGTTTGCACTGAAACTCTCTTTTGGACCTTGAACCGTTTGGTTCCCATTGAAGTCCATTATATGGAGAAAAATCCTGGAATGTTTTCATCAAAAACCTTCATTTCTTTTCGACTGAAGAAAGAAAGACATGGATATCTTGGATGACATGGGGGTGAGTAAATTATCAGCAAAAGTTTTTTCAAAAGTGAAGTTCTCCTTTAACTATGCAGCACTCTTCAGGTTTAGGATTAGAGATTGTACCTATCTGAATATATTGTTCTGAGAGCAAATTGGTACCAAACTGCTTTTGTGATGTTGACTTTTGTTTCTTTCTGTTTCTCTCTGTCAGGCTGGTTTCGTTGGATGTGTTCAGGATCTGAAACTGAACGAGCTGCCGCCACAGAGCCCGCCTCACAGTGTGGGAGTGACACCCTGCTACCAGCAGCCCCTCCAGCCCGGGGTCCACTTCTCCAGTCAGGGCGGATATCTGACCATTGGTGAGCCTCTCACTTCACATCAGTCCCCTTGATCAGTCAGTCAAACACACTTCAGATTTCATTCTCTCCGTCTCTGCATGTTAGATGAATCGCTGGTGTTGGGTCGGGACCTCGAGATCCAGCTGGAGGTCCGTGTGCTTTCAGACTCCGGGCTCCTGCTGCACGCTGGAGCCAAGAAAACTCAACAGCTGAGTCTCTATCTGAACCAGGGCCAGGTGACACACACACACACACACACACACACAACCTATTAAAGGACCTGTGACTCTTACTTGGTTAAATGAGATGTATGTTTTTATTCTTTAAGGTCAATTGGACCCCATTTTGCCAGTATCTGCATTTACATGGACCTAATAATCCATTTGTAATCGGACTTGTAGCATGTCAAACAGAATGAATTGGCCAAATCAAATTTTTGAATTTCATTTGGATTGTAAGAGGTGGTTCGGTGAAATCTTGGCGGATTTACAAACGGTTTGGTTATTAGCGTGGCTATAATTATGGATGATTATTTATTTATACACTTATTGTTCATAAGTATGCAGTGTCATAGCTACATCTCTTACGTTTATAACAAACCAAACCGTTTAAAAATCATTAGAAAATTGAGCAAGTTATGGTTATTTAAAAAGTACATAAACCATTAAAACACATTGTTACGGGTGAGCGAGCTGACTGTGACAAGATGGCCGCCAGGTGCAGACGTTGATCTCCATTGGCCAGCAGCGCAGATGAAACATCTAGCCTTTATTATGGATATCTATGGGTTAAACCTTTTCTAATCCATTCGATAGGACATGTAAATACTCGATTGAAAACCGAAACTGGAATGTTCTGTGCGTGTGGGATATCTTAGAAATAGTGTAATGATGTAACGCCTTGTTTTGGGCACAGGAGGCCTTTTTACTGGTTGGAAAGAGGCTTTTTTAGGACCTGAAATAGATAAATGTTAAGTCTGCTTTTTAAAACAAAGAACAGAAGTGATGGCAGCATGACGGTTAGTATGCGTCAACGGAGGGAAATTCATGTAAACACAATGTTCAGAGTTCTTTTTAAACAGAAGGTGTCCATATAAACGTAGTTATGAAGTCATTTAGGCTTGGTCTGATGGTCATTGGGACGGGTTTGAAGTGTCTGTTGGTTCTGTGCAGGTGACTGTGTTGGTGAACAGTGGCAGTGGAGAGTTTTCAGTCAGTCTCACACCAGAGGAGTCTCTCTGTGACGGAGGTTGGCACACTGTTACAAGTGAGTCATACCATTGAAAAACATTCATACTGCATTTAACTCCTGTGGTGCATTTTAAATAAAAAATACATATGTTATGCCTTTTGAAAATGGGCATATGCTTATCTAGATGTGAAAATGGGTATGCTTATGTAGACGTATTTTACCTGGCTATGTGTTAGTCGGTGGTGGTAGAAACAAATGCCTGTATTGTATATAATATGACCATTATTTATGAAATCAAATTAGTTTGTATTAATTTTATTATGAAAATTGAGGGCATTTCACAAGAAATTAAGATTAGATCTATTTTTTCCAAAGGTGGGTGAAGAACACAAATCAAGCACTTGAGTAAAACTAAAAGTACAGATACCGTAATACAATTTAATTAGGGACCATGTTTTTGTGGAATGTTGTTACAGCCCTTAATCTAGTTCAGCTCGTTTCAAATTCTCCAATAGACAAAGGACCGAACATATTAGAAATCACAGACGATTGGGGTAGCGTTTCTGGTGTTGACACACCATAGTTTTAATAAGAGAGGCCTTGAGAGATGAGCAAACAATAAATCATAAATTAATCAAAATAAGTAACACAGGTAGAGCCGGTAAAGGAAAAACAGATACCCTGACTAACCCTATACTTCATCCCGGAGAGATCTTACCTGGCTCCCGAAAAGAAATAAAACGGGTGAATCTTCCGGGCAGCTGCTTCCCTTCACTATACTAAATAAATAATAAAAAGTGTACAAAGAAAATAAAGCCACTACCTGGTTTAAACAAATAAACTAGAACCAAAAGAAAACAATCATTCTCGTATGGCGAGACGACAAACACAGGTGATCACGCCGTAAGGTGAGAAAACCCCAGCTGGTAATCAGGCGGCCGTACGCGGAGAGAAGAGGAGAGCAGAGGAGATGTGAGAGAGAGTGACATCAGAGCCGGCACCGCTTAAATAGCAGGAACTCCCATGACGTCACTTTGCTTCCGCTGTACAACCTCTACATCGCCATCTGTAAACTCAAAAAAAAAATAGCACACACACTAATGGCTCAGTACACACACATAACAAATGTAGTAGAGTAAAAATTACAAAATGATGCTTTGGAATCTAGTGAAGTAAAGGAACAGGGCCATGGGACTTAGACCTTAGTGCAAAAATGGAGGCTCTAGACCTTTCCAGAGCTGAGATATTGAGATCCCACGTAGCATTTATGCCATTATAAATATCTCAATATCCCAGCTCTGGAAGGGTCTAGAGCCTCCATTTTTGTACTCAGGTCTAAGTCCCATGGCCCTCTATCAGAATCCAGAGTTTCAAGAAGATTGGAGAAACTTATTTTTTCGCGCCAAAAAAAAAAAACGAAAGGGGTACCACTGTCGTTTTTTTCGGGTCGAAATTTTGAGTTGCTCTGATCTTCTCGAAACTCTGGATTCTGATAGAGGGCCATGGGACTTAGAGCTGAGTACAAAAATGGAGGCTCTAGTAAAGGAAAAGTTTCCCAAAATAAAAATACTAAAAGTACAGATACTTGAAAAATATACTTAAGCACAGCAACCATTATTCCTCCAAGCAGAATACAAGGGTTAACATGCATAGAGACTCCAAGAGTATCTGTTCTAATCCGTTTGCCATATAATTCCACATGTTAATATTTGTGATTTTAGTTGTGAAGAAGAGCAATGTCATCCAGCTACACGTGGATTCGGCGAGTGAGCATGGAGTGGGTCCCAAACAGAGAGGATCAAACGGGGGCAAAGAGTCCGTTTATCTGGGCAGCAAACCGGGTATGACACCTGAACGCTTTTACAATTCCTATCTGGTTTCAAATCAAGAATCTTGCATTGATATAATGAGGTAAGATGCTCAATGTAATTAAGCCTTTTGTCCTCTCGTGTGCAGATACCATAGCTGTACCAGGTCTCCCATCCGCCGTCCTCCCTTTCCATGGGTGCGTGAGGAAAGCCGTACTGAACCACAGGACTGTCATGCTGTCAAAACCCTCATCTGTGTCTGGATCTGTGGGGACTCAGGGCTGCCCTGCCTTATAGACCACACCTGCATTAACCCCTAAATACTCCGCGTACACTGACACTATCAAATCAACAGGTGGTGGGTTTGCTTAGCCTTTAATTTAAACCGATATTTATGGTTACTTTCATGACACCCATGTATGTAGTTAAATGAAAAGCACTGTAAGTGGCAAGACACCACTGATCAATGACAGGACCAGAGGAAAGGCACTGGATTTATTTTGTTTCAGCTTTAATTAGTACATGTCACTGATACAATCCTGACCAAACACCATTAAATGGGTTTTATGGGAATATTTAGATGTTTAAAAACACTGTGAGGGAGGGCGATTTACTGTGGCTGTTCCTAAGCAGACTCGTGTGCCATTGGGATTCATTGTATATTATCATCTAAAACCACTGGAGTTGAAAACTCAAGAAATATTGTCACTTTTGATATTTTTTGTCATATTCCCTAAAAGAACTATTTTTATTGGCAATAAAGATTTCCTTTACGTTTCTTGTCTCTTTGATTAACTTCACACACACCCAAACTGGCATTACATAGTCAATTGTTTAATAGTGTAGCTTTGCGCCATTATAAATATCTCAATATCTCAGCTCTGAAGGGTCTAGAGCCTCCCTTTTTGCACTCAGGTCTAAGTCTCATGGCCCTCTATCAGAATCCAGAGTTTCAAGAAGATTGGAGGAACTTATTTTTTCGCACCAAAAAAGGGGTACCACTGTCGTTTTTTTCCGGACCAAATTTTGAGTTGTTCCAATCTTCTTGAAACTCTGGATTCTGATAGAGGGCCATGGGACTTAGACCTGCGTGGAAAAATTGGAGGCTCTAAACCCTTCCAGAGCTGAGATATCGAAACTCAAAAATTCGGCATGAAAAAAAAAACGACAGTGGTACCCCTTACGTTTTTTTTTTTTCGGGCGAAAAATTAAGTTTCTCCAATCTTCCCAAAACTCTGGATTCGGATAGAGGGCCATGAGACTTAGACCTGAGTGCAAAAATGGAGGCTCTAGCCCTTTCCAAAGCTGAGATATCGAAACTCAAAAATTCGGCACGAAAAAAAAACGCCATTTTTTTTTCCCTTACGTTTTTTTTTTTTCGGGCGAAAAATTAAGTTTCTCCAATCTTCCAAAACTCTGGATTCTGATAGAGGGCCATGAGACTTAGACCTGAGTGCAAAAATGGAGGCTCTAGCCCCTTCCAGAGCTGAGATATCGAAACTCAAAAATTCGGCCCGAAAAAAAAACGACAGTGGTACCCCTTACGTTTTTTTTTTTGGGCGAAAAATTAAGTTTCTCCAATCTTCCCAAAACTCTGGATTCTGATAGAGGGCCATGAGACTTAGACCTGAGTGCAAAAATGGAGGCTCTAGCCCCTTCCAGAGCTGAGATATCGAAACTCAAAAATTCGGCCCGAAAAAAAAACGACAGTGGTACCCCTTACGTTTTTTTTTCGGGCGAAAAATTAAGTTTCTCCAATCTTCCCAAAACTCTGGATTCTGATAGAGGGCCATGAGACTTAGACCTGAGTGCAAAAATGGAGGCTCTAGCCCCTTCCAGAGCTGAGATATCGAAACTCAAAAATTCGGCCCGAAAAAAAAACGACAGTGGTACCCCTTACGTTTTTTTTTTTGGGCGAAAAATTAAGTTTCTCCAATCTTCCCAAAACTCTGGATTCTGATAGAGGGCCATGAGACTTAGACCTGAGTGCAAAAATGGAGGCTCTAGCCCCTTCCAGAGCTGAGATATCGAAACTCAAAAATTCGGCCCGAAAAAAAAACGACAGTGGTACCCCTTACGTTTTTTTTTTTGGGCGAAAAATTAAGTTTCTCCAATCTTCCCAAAACTCTGGATTCTGATAGAGGGCCATGAGACTTAGACCTGAGTGCAAAAATGGAGGCTCTAGCCCCTTCCAGAGCTGAGATATCGAAACTCAAAAATTCGGCCCGAAAAAAAAACGACAGTGGTACCCCTTACGTTTTTTTTTTTTGGGCGAAAAATTAAGTTTCTCCAATCTTCCCAAAACTCTGGATTCTGATAGAGGGCCATGAGACTTAGACCTGAGTGCAAAAATGGAGGCTCTAGCCCCTTCCAGAGCTGAGATATCGAAACTCAAAAATTCGGCCCGAAAAAAAAACGACAGTGGTACCCCTTACGTTTTTTTTTTTTGGGCGAAAAATTAAGTTTCTCCAATCTTCCCAAAACTCTGGATTCTGATAGAGGGCCATGAGACTTAGACCTGAGTGCAAAAATGGAGGCTCTAGCCCCTTCCAGAGCTGAGATATCGAAACTCAAAAATTCGGCCCGAAAAAAAAAACGACAGTGGTACCCCTTACGTTTTTTTTTTTGGGCGAAAAATTAAGTTTCTCCAATCTTCCCAAAACTCTGGATTCTGATAGAGGGCCATGAGACTTAGACCTGAGTGCAAAAATGGAGGCTCTAGCCCCTTCCAGAGCTGAGATATCGAAACTCAAAAATTCGGCCCGAAAAAAAAACGACAGTGGTACCCCTTACGTTTTTTTTTTTGGGCGAAAAATTAAGTTTCTCCAATCTTCCCAAAACTCTGGATTCTGATAGAGGGCCATGAGACTTAGACCTGAGTGCAAAAATGGAGGCTCTAGCCCCTTCCAGAGCTGAGATATCGAAACTCAAAAATTCGGCCGAAAAAAAAAACGACAGTGGTACCCCTTACGTTTTTTTTTTTTGGGCGAAAAATTAAGTTTCTCCAATCTTCCCAAAACTCTGGATTCTGATAGAGGGCCATGAGACTTAGACCTGAGTGCAAAAATGGAGGCTCTAGCCCCTTCCAGAGCTGAGATATCGAAACTCAAAAATTCGGCCCGAAAAAAAAACGACAGTGGTACCCCTTACGTTTTTTTTTTTTGGGCGAAAAATTAAGTTTCTCCAATCTTCCCAAAACTCTGGATTCTGATAGAGGGCCATGAGACTTAGACCTGAGTGCAAAAATGGAGGCTCTAGCCCCTTCCAGAGCTGAGATATCGAAACTCAAAAATTCGGCCCGAAAAAAAAAACGACAGTGGTACCCCTTACGTTTTTTTTTTTGGGCGAAAAATTAAGTTTCTCCAATCTTCCCAAAACTCTGGATTCTGATAGAGGGCCATGAGACTTAGACCTGAGTGCAAAAATGGAGGCTCTAGCCCCTTCCAGAGCTGAGATATCGAAACTCAAAAATTCGGCCCGAAAAAAAAACGACAGTGGTACCCCTTACGTTTTTTTTTTGGGCGAAAAATTAAGTTTCTCCAATCTTCCCAAAACTCTGGATTCTGATAGAGGGCCATGAGACTTAGACCTGAGTGCAAAAATGGAGGCTCTAGCCCCTTCCAGAGCTGAGATATCGAAACTCAAAAATTCGGCCCGAAAAAAAAACGACAGTGGTACCCCTTACGTTTTTTTTTTTTGGGCGAAAAATTAAGTTTCTCCAATCTTCCCAAAACTCTGGATTCTGATAGAGGGCCATGAGACTTAGACCTGAGTGCAAAAATGGAGGCTCTAGCCCCTTCCAGAGCTGAGATATCGAAACTCAAAAATTCGGCCCGAAAAAAAAACGACAGTGGTACCCCTTACGTTTTTTTTTTTGGGCGAAAAATTAAGTTTCTCCAATCTTCCCAAAACTCTGGATTCTGATAGAGGGCCATGAGACTTAGACCTGAGTGCAAAAATGGAGGCTCTAGCCCCTTCCAGAGCTGAGATATCGAAACTCAAAAATTCGGCCCGAAAAAAAAACGACAGTGGTACCCCTTACGTTTTTTTTTTGGGCGAAAAATTAAGTTTCTCCAATCTTCCCAAAACTCTGGATTCTGATAGAGGGCCATGAGACTTAGACCTGAGTGCAAAAATGGAGGCTCTAGCCCCTTCCAGAGCTGAGATATCGAAACTCAAAAATTCGGCCCGAAAAAAAAAACGACAGTGGTACCCCTTACGTTTTTTTTTTTGGGCGAAAAATTAAGTTTCTCCAATCTTCCCAAAACTCTGGATTCTGATAGAGGGCCATGAGACTTAGACCTGAGTGCAAAAATGGAGGCTCTAGCCCCTTCCAGAGCTGAGATATCGAAACTCAAAAATTCGGCCCGAAAAAAAAACGACAGTGGTACCCCTTACGTTTTTTTTTTTTGGGCGAAAAATTAAGTTTCTCCAATCTTCCCAAAACTCTGGATTCTGATAGAGGGCCATGAGACTTAGACCTGAGTGCAAAAATGGAGGCTCTAGCCCCTTCCAGAGCTGAGATATCGAAACTCAAAAATTCGGCCCGAAAAAAAAACGACAGTGGTACCCCTTACGTTTTTTTTTTTGGGCGAAAAATTAAGTTTCTCCAATCTTCCCAAAACTCTGGATTCTGATAGAGGGCCATGAGACTTAGACCTGAGTGCAAAAATGGAGGCTCTAGCCCCTTCCAGAGCTGAGATATCGAAACTCAAAAATTCGGCCCGAAAAAAAAACGACAGTGGTACCCCTTACGTTTTTTTTTTTTGGGCGAAAAATTAAGTTTCTCCAATCTTCCCAAAACTCTGGATTCTGATAGAGGGCCATGAGACTTAGACCTGAGTGCAAAAATGGAGGCTCTAGCCCCTTCCAGAGCTGAGATATCGAAACTCAAAAATTCGGCCCGAAAAAAAAACGACAGTGGTACCCCTTACGTTTTTTTTTTTGGGCGAAAAATTAAGTTTCTCCAATCTTCCCAAAACTCTGGATTCTGATAGAGGGCCATGAGACTTAGACCTGAGTGCAAAAATGGAGGCTCTAGCCCCTTCCAGAGCTGAGATATCGAAACTCAAAAATTCGGCCCGAAAAAAAAACGACAGTGGTACCCCTTACGTTTTTTTTTTTTGGGCGAAAAATTAAGTTTCTCCAATCTTCCCAAAACTCTGGATTCTGATAGAGGGCCATGAGACTTAGACCTGAGTGCAAAAATGGAGGCTCTAGCCCCTTCCAGAGCTGAGATATCGAAACTCAAAAATTCGGCCCGAAAAAAAAAACGACAGTGGTACCCCTTACGTTTTTTTTTTTTGGGCGAAAAATTAAGTTTCTCCAATCTTCCCAAAACTCTGGATTCTGATAGAGGGCCATGAGACTTAGACCTGAGTGCAAAAATGGAGGCTCTAGCCCCTTCCAGAGCTGAGATATCGAAACTCAAAAATTCGGCCCGAAAAAAAAACGACAGTGGTACCCCTTACGTTTTTTTTTTTGGGCGAAAAATTAAGTTTCTCCAATCTTCCCAAAACTCTGGATTCTGATAGAGGGCCATGAGACTTAGACCTGAGTGCAAAAATGGAGGCTCTAGCCCCTTCCAGAGCTGAGATATCGAAACTCAAAAATTCGGCCCGAAAAAAAAACGACAGTGGTACCCCTTACGTTTTTTTTTTTGGGCGAAAAATTAAGTTTCTCCAATCTTCCCAAAACTCTGGATTCTGATAGAGGGCCATGAGACTTAGACCTGAGTGCAAAAATGGAGGCTCTAGCCCCTTCCAGAGCTGAGATATCGAAACTCAAAAATTCGGCCCGAAAAAAAAACGACAGTGGTACCCCTTACGTTTTTTTTTTTGGGCGAAAAATTAAGTTTCTCCAATCTTCCCAAAACTCTGGATTCTGATAGAGGGCCATGAGACTTAGACCTGAGTGCAAAAATGGAGGCTCTAGCCCCTTCCAGAGCTGAGATATCGAAACTCAAAAATTCGGCCCGAAAAAAAAAACGACAGTGGTACCCCTTACGTTTTTTTTTTTGGGCGAAAAATTAAGTTTCTCCAATCTTCCCAAAACTCTGGATTCTGATAGAGGGCCATGAGACTTAGACCTGAGTGCAAAAATGGAGGCTCTAGCCCCTTCCAGAGCTGAGATATCGAAACTCAAAAATTCGGCCCGAAAAAAAAAACGACAGTGGTACCCCTTACGTTTTTTTTTTTGGGCGAAAAATTAAGTTTCTCCAATCTTCCCAAAACTCTGGATTCTGATAGAGGGCCATGAGACTTAGACCTGAGTGCAAAAATGGAGGCTCTAGCCCCTTCCAGAGCTGAGATATCGAAACTCAAAAATTCGGCCCGAAAAAAAAAACGACAGTGGTACCCCTTACGTTTTTTTTTTTGGGCGAAAAATTAAGTTTCTCCAATCTTCCCAAAACTCTGGATTCTGATAGAGGGCCATGAGACTTAGACCTGAGTGCAAAAATGGAGGCTCTAGCCCCTTCCAGAGCTGAGATATCGAAACTCAAAAATTCGGCCCGAAAAAAAAACGACAGTGGTACCCCTTACGTTTTTTTTTTTGGGCGAAAAATTAAGTTTCTCCAATCTTCCCAAAACTCTGGATTCTGATAGAGGGCCATGAGACTTAGACCTGAGTGCAAAAATGGAGGCTCTAGCCCCTTCCAGAGCTGAGATATCGAAACTCAAAAATTCGGCCCGAAAAAAAAACGACAGTGGTACCCCTTACGTTTTTTTTTTTGGGCGAAAAATTAAGTTTCTCCAATCTTCCCAAAACTCTGGATTCTGATAGAGGGCCATGAGACTTAGACCTGAGTGCAAAAATGGAGGCTCTAGCCCCTTCCAGAGCTGAGATATCGAAACTCAAAAATTCGGCCCGAAAAAAAAACGACAGTGGTACCCCTTACGTTTTTTTTTTTTGGGCGAAAAATTAAGTTTCTCCAATCTTCCCAAAACTCTGGATTCTGATAGAGGGCCATGAGACTTAGACCTGAGTGCAAAAATGGAGGCTCTAGCCCCTTCCAGAGCTGAGATATCGAAACTCAAAAATTCGGCCCGAAAAAAAAAACGACAGTGGTACCCCTTACGTTTTTTTTTTTTGGGCGAAAAATTAAGTTTCTCCAATCTTCCCAAAACTCTGGATTCTGATAGAGGGCCATGAGACTTAGACCTGAGTGCAAAAATGGAGGCTCTAGCCCCTTCCAGAGCTGAGATATCGAAACTCAAAAATTCGGCCCGAAAAAAAAACGACAGTGGTACCCCTTACGTTTTTTTTTTTGGGCGAAAAATTAAGTTTCTCCAATCTTCCCAAAACTCTGGATTCTGATAGAGGGCCATGAGACTTAGACCTGAGTGCAAAAATGGAGGCTCTAGCCCCTTCCAGAGCTGAGATATCGAAACTCAAAAATTCGGCCCGAAAAAAAAACGACAGTGGTACCCCTTACGTTTTTTTTTTTGGGCGAAAAATTAAGTTTCTCCAATCTTCCCAAAACTCTGGATTCTGATAGAGGGCCATGAGACTTAGACCTGAGTGCAAAAATGGAGGCTCTAGCCCCTTCCAGAGCTGAGATATCGAAACTCAAAAATTCGGCCCGAAAAAAAAAACGACAGTGGTACCCCTTACGTTTTTTTTTTTGGGCGAAAAATTAAGTTTCTCCAATCTTCCCAAAACTCTGGATTCTGATAGAGGGCCATGAGACTTAGACCTGAGTGCAAAAATGGAGGCTCTAGCCCCTTCCAGAGCTGAGATATCGAAACTCAAAAATTCGGCCCGAAAAAAAAACGACAGTGGTACCCCTTACGTTTTTTTTTTTGGGCGAAAAATTAAGTTTCTCCAATCTTCCCAAAACTCTGGATTCTGATAGAGGGCCATGAGACTTAGACCTGAGTGCAAAAATGGAGGCTCTAGCCCCTTCCAGAGCTGAGATATCGAAACTCAAAAATTCGGCCCGAAAAAAAAAACGACAGTGGTACCCCTTACGTTTTTTTTTTTTGGGCGAAAAATTAAGTTTCTCCAATCTTCCAAAACTCTGGATTCTGATAGAGGGCCATGAGACTTAGACCTGAGTGCAAAAATGGAGGCTCTAGCCCCTTCCAGAGCTGAGATATCGAAACTCAAAAATTCGGCCCGAAAAAAAAACGACAGTGGTACCCCTTACGTTTTTTTTTTTTGGGCGAAAAATTAAGTTTCTCCAATCTTCCCAAAACTCTGGATTCTGATAGAGGGCCATGAGACTTAGACCTGAGTGCAAAAATGGAGGCTCTAGCCCCTTCCAGAGCTGAGATATCGAAACTCAAAAATTCGGCCCGAAAAAAAAACGACAGTGGTACCCCTTACGTTTTTTTTTTTTGGGCGAAAAATTAAGTTTCTCCAATCTTCCCAAAACTCTGGATTCTGATAGAGGGCCATGAGACTTAGACCTGAGTGCAAAAATGGAGGCTCTAGCCCCTTCCAGAGCTGAGATATCGAAACTCAAAAATTCGGCCCGAAAAAAAAAACGACAGTGGTACCCCTTACGTTTTTTTTTTTTGGGCGAAAAATTAAGTTTCTCCAATCTTCCCAAAACTCTGGATTCTGATAGAGGGCCATGAGACTTAGACCTGAGTGCAAAAATGGAGGCTCTAGCCCCTTCCAGAGCTGAGATATCGAAACTCAAAAATTCGGCCCGAAAAAAAAAACGACAGTGGTACCCCTTACGTTTTTTTTTTTGGGCGAAAAATTAAGTTTCTCCAATCTTCCCAAAACTCTGGATTCTGATAGAGGGCCATGAGACTTAGACCTGAGTGCAAAAATGGAGGCTCTAGCCCCTTCCAGAGCTGAGATATCGAAACTCAAAAATTCGCCCAAA